>PIJE02001268.1:99044-111544 GCA_002895965.2 Coryphaenoides rupestris | reverse complement strand
TGTTTTGAATTGAATTGTTTTTTGTATTGATCGCTTGCTATTTCAGGCGACCCCATTTCAATTCCATGCGACCCCAAGGTTGGGAACCGATGTATTACAGTAAAGCAAAGAAGACATGCGGCAATAGAATGGGTCACTTTAAACATTTACAATGCTGACATTTTGGGGCACCTGATGAAAGATGTGAGTGGTTTAAAATACAAATAAAAAATATCTATCTAGGTATCTATCTACCTACCTACCTACCTACCTACCTACCTATCTATCTATCTATCTACCTATCTACCTATCTATCTGCAACACGACCACAAGAATCCCCCAAATGATATTACACTGACATAGTACACATAGTACTAAGAGATGGAGAGAGGGAGAGACGAAGAGAGTGAGAGAGAGAGAGAGCAGTAAATAGATAGATAGAGCATGGACAGTGTGAGAGAGAGCAGGTGAGAAAGAGAGATCAGGAAACAGGTGAGAGAGAGAGAGGGCAGGGGAGTGAAATGGAGAGAGACAGAAAGTGGAGAGGAGAGAGGGGAGAGAGGAGAGGGGAGAGAGGAGAGAGGAGAGAGGAGAGAGGAGAGGATATGAGCGGAGGTGATGCGTGCTGAGATGAATGTAGCTCAGCTCTCTCATTCTGTCCTCTGTGCTGCAGGACGTTGCCGTTACTCAGAAGCCATCAGCACGCCGAGGGCTTAGAGGAGCTTCACTTTGGTTTTGTGATGACTAAATGGACCCTCGTGAACATGATTAGAATAGAATTAAATAAGGACAAGCCTTGAAGGATACACTCCTGCATGCATACTGGAAAGACAAATACATATTCCATGATGGTTCATTATAGGTGGCTGTTGAACCACTTTTCTGTCTTCATCCCTGTCCTCTCCACCCCTGTCCCCTCCACCCCTGTCCTCTCCACACCTGGTCCTGTCCTCTCCACCCCCTTGGTCCTGTCCCCTCCAGCCCCTTAGTCCTGTCCCCTCCACCCCCCCTTGGTCCTGTCCCCTCCACCCCCCTTGGTCCTGTCCCCTCCACCCCCACCCTTGGTCCTGTCCCCTCCAGCCCCTTGGTCCTGTCCCCTCCAGCCCCTTGGTCCTGTCCCCTCCAGCCCCTTGGTCCTGTCCTCTCCACTCCCCTTGGTCCTGTCCCCTCCACCCCCCCTTGGTACTGCCCCCTCCGCCCCCTTGGTCCTGTCCCCTCCACCCCCCCCTTGGTCATGTCCCCTCCACCCCCCCAGGTCCTGTCCCCTGTCCCCTCCAACCCCCCCCCTTGGTCCTGTCCCTCCACCCCCCCCCCCCCCCAGATCCTGTCCCCTGTCCCCTCCACCCCCCAGGTCCTGTCCCCTCCACCCCCCAGGTCCTGTCCCCTGTCCCCTCCACCCCCCAGGTCCTGTCTTCCTGTCCCCTCCACCCCCAGTCCTGTCTCTGTCCCCTCCACCCCCCAGGTCCTGTCTTCCGTCCCCTCCACCCCCCCAGTCCTGTCCCCTGTCCCCTCCCCCCCCTTGTCCCCAGCACACCTCCAGCGGTGACGTATGAAGCCCCCACATGAAAGAAGCCCTCCTGGCCAATCACATCACGTCCTCGACCGAGACCATCGAAAGTGATGGTCTTATCACCGCCCCCCTGCTGCTGTGGATCACTCCGCGGGCGCTATAGTGCAGAGGAAAACGGCGCGAACACACATTTAACTGCTCATCGATCGCTATCCGGCGAGAGTTAAACTTCATAAATATGTATTTATGTATATTTATGTATAAATATGTCATGATTTCATTGAACGTGAAGCGAGTGGAGTGCGTTTGGCGGGAGAACGTCGGTGTCGCTCCGCGGGCCGGAAGCTCAGAAGGGACGGCTTCCGGTGCGCGGCTGGGCGGTGAGTTCGCGCCGCACGAAACTGTTGTTTACAACGAAATACTTTATTATACTTTATTATACTTAATACTGGAGTATTGTCCGGCCCGGGGCAGTAATATACAGATGTGTGTGTAGATATAAAAGGTACAACTTTATAACGAGGAGATTTAAATGAGCCGTAGCTCCGCTAGCTCGTCTGCTATCACTCTTTATTCTCTTTATTATTGTTTATTATTGTTCTTGTTGTTGTTGTTGTGGACGCGTTATGGTTATGGTTATATGTGTATATATATATATATATGTGTGTGTGTGTGTGTGAATGAGTGGGACCGGCCAGTAGTAGGAAGGAGGAAACCTGAACAGTTAATTCATAAAGGAACACAGAGAGCGCTCGTCCGCTTCTCATGACGCCACTACAGTGCGCCGGGCCGTGGAGCAGCGTGCTGTTCACCTGTTGACCTGTTCACCTGCGTGTTGTTTACCTGTTGAGCTGTTGACCTGCATCTTGTTGACCTGTTGACCTGCATCTTGTTGACCTGTTGACCTGCATCTTGTTGACCTGTTGACCTGCATCTTGTTCACCTGTTCACCTGCATGTTATTTACCTGTTTACCTGCATGTCGTTGACCTGTTTACCTGCATGTTGTTGTTCTGTTTACCTGCATGTTGTTGTTCTGTTTACCTGCATGTTGTTGTTCTGTTGTTCTGTTTACCTGCATGCTGTTGTTCTGTTTATCTGCATGTTGTTGTTCTGTTTACCTGCATGTTGTTGTTCTGTTCATCTGCATGTTGTTGTTCTGTTCATCTGCATGTTGTTGTTCTGTTTACCTGCGGCTTGTTTACGACTACAGCCCGTGGATCAGCGTCGTGTTGTTCTGTTTACCTGCGTGTTGTTGTTCTGTTTATCTGCGGCTTGTTTACAACCAGGCCTACACGTCTGTCCACAAGTATCCACACTAAGGGTGTCTTACATGTCGTTTAACCGCCAACCCTGCTCATGTCCTCCTCTGTGTTGCTGGCTGCAGTGTGTATAAACTTCTCCTGAGCCTCCGGTGCGGACCTCGCGTCTGCACGCCGCCCCCCCGCCGCAGCCCTGTCTCTCCCGGCCGGCGGCATGGCCTTCGTGGCCGCCGCCCCCAGCCCCACCGTGGTGGACCAGACCACCCTCATGAAGAAGTACCTGCAGTTCGTGGCTGCGCTCACGGAGGCCAACACACGTGAGTAGTCAGACCGTTCGGTGTGCCGTGGCGGCGTCTGGTGTCGGGGGGCAATGTGATGAGAGCGATACTCTTTAGCCCAGACAAAGAGTACATGTGCGTCCGTGAGGGAATGTGTGTGTGTGTGTGTGTGTGTGTGTGCGCTTGCTGGTGAGGTACTCTTTAAAACACTCTGGGCGCTGAAAGTAAAACTGATAAGATCTGAGAGCCCCCCTGCTTCGTGAAGCTGTAGCCATGTTTGTGCCTCTCACCGATGTTGACTAACGGTCATGCCCCCCAATCAGCGGATGAGACGAAGCTGAAGATGATGCAGGAGGTCAGCGAGAACTTTGAGGTGAGCTTCATGTGTTTAATGTGTTTGATGTGTTCCCGTCAGTCCCTGCATGGCTGCATGTTGGCTCAGTCAAAACATCTGTACAGTTTAAACCTTCTCACTGCCACCATCACTTCTCTAGCAGAGAAAGAATTAAAGCATCCTCCCTACACGCATGTGTTGACTGGGGACCAGGTGGTCAGAATGATTGAAAAGATAGCCATGACCCTTTTCATCGATACAATAGTGTTTTGGGGGTGTGGTTTAGTGATGTCATGGCTGCTGCTGCCCCTCCCCCTGCAGAACGTGACCTCCTCGCCCCAGTACTCCACCTTCCTGGAGCACATCATCCCCCGGTTCCTCACCTTCCTCCAGGACGGGGAGGTGCAGTTCCTGCAGGAGAAGCCCACCCAGGTAGGGCTCACACCTGTCTGGCCTCCCGCACCTGTAGGGCTGTGGCCTGCACACCGTGTGGTCGCTAGGGGGCGGTATCACACCACCACCGCAACACTTTACACCATTGTTTGGACAGGGATGATTTTTATTGTCATAAAAATCAAGTAGAAGAAGAAGCATGTGGAATTAAAATTGTGACCTAACAACCAAAAAGTTATCTTGGAAAAACTTTGTGTGTAGTTTTAACTCCCAACACGTCCTGCGTGCCTTGACCAAGCATTTTGTAGTTGGTACACAAAATGCGTTCCGGTATGGTGCATGTTGTGATCTGGAGCTCAGTCAGAGTGGCTGCTCTGCACACGACCCCTCACGTCCCGGGAGGGTGGAGACGTCCCCTCACGTCCTGGGAGGATGGAGACGTCCCTCACGTCCCGGGAGGATGGAGACGTTTTGGGCCAAAAACCAACTGGTTGCTTTTGATGTTCCACAGCAACTGAGGAAGCTGGTCCTGGAGATCATTCACCGCATCCCGACCAACGAACACCTCCGACCGCACACCAAGAACGTCCTGTCTGTCATGTTCCGCTTCCTGGAGGTAAGCCCCGCCCCCGTTCCTACGACAGCACGGCGAGCCCTAACCCTAACCCCAACTCACGCTTGCATCACAGAACTTTAAAAATCACTTATGTGGAAAACTAATGACGTTAAATTCTGTTCATAATTATGTCAACGTTATGACATTTTTTACTGTTTGACTGTTACATAGCCAGTAGTATTAGTAGTAGTATACTATACATACACTCACCTATTGGTGCTCATGACTATTCTAAATATATGAAAGTATATTTCATCTTGTTGCAGATTGAGAGTGAAGAGAATGTATTGATCTGTCTCCGCATCATCATCGAACTCCACAAGCAGTTTCGCCCGCCCATCTCACCCGAGGCAAGTCAAGACTCTCATACAGTAATAATCCATTTCTATATACTTCTATTTATTCCTTATTTCACTACAATTTGGGTCCAGAGAGAGGCTGTGGACACAATTGGGGGAAAATGGATTTAATGCGTTAACACTTTTGCCATGATTGTCCCTTCTCAGATTCACCACTTTCTGGACTTTGTGAAGCAGATCTACAAAGACCTTCCAAAAGTTGTTGTAAGTTCAGCCCATGCAGGTGGAGGCTAGGTGTTGTAGGTTCATGCAGGTGGAGGCTAGGTGGTGTAGGCTCATGCAGGTGGAGGCTAGGTGGTGTAGGCTCATGCAGGTGGAGGCTAGTCTAACAGTCTAGTCTAGTAGTAGTATGGCATCACTCTTCCTGTCTGGCTGCCTGTTGGACTACACCATGTTCCCTGTGTGTACTGCGCAGGCGCGCTACTTTGAGAACCCCCAGGTGATCGCGGAGAACACGGTTCCGTCTCCAGAGATGGTGGGCATGATCACCTCGGTGCTGGTGAAGACCGCCCCGGACCGCGAGGACAGCGAGACCAGAACCGTAAGGCTGCTGATCAAATCACAATGTCATCACCATTAATCACAATTATTATCACACGTTTTATTAATTTATAACGGCGGTCTCAAAATGTTGCCCTGAGTGTTCTCTTTCTTGATAAAAGGGAGAGATCCGGAGAGACTAATGATGAGAAATATACAAAGATTTAGAATGTTAAACCTGAGATCTGATCCTTAAAATGTATTTGCTGAACATGAAATGTGATACTAGTCATGTTGTACTGTAATAACAGTAGTGTGGCCACTAGGGGGTGCTGGTGTTCCACCATACCGTGCTCTGGCAGAAAAGTATTCTTAAACACACACACACACACACACACACACACACACACACAGAAAATACATTTTGGTATTCACTGGAGGCCAGTGGTGCACACAGGCTATTTTATTCTTGTTATAGTGTATTACTTACACTTATTGTCTCATAAATCGTGTCGTAGATGTGTCTGGTGCTGGTTGCCAGACCCCCTCACCTCCTCCCACCAGAACTCCTTTAGTCTGGGAGCTGATCTCCTTCTCCTCCTTCTCCTTCTCCTCTCCAGCACACTATCATCCCCCGGGGGTCGCTGTCCCTCAAGGTTTTGGCGGAGCTGCCTATCATCGTGGTGCTGATGTACCAGGTAGGCTCCTGCTCTCACCTGGCTGACAACTCTCACAGCTCGGTGTTGAAGTGCCCCATAGTAACCGTGACCGTAACATATGAATATAATGTAATATAACATTAATATACACTTTTTGGTGGATCTATAAAAGCAGAGGGTTGATCCAAGATTTGTTGTTCACTATTTGAGTGTGAAAAATAATGCCCAGTTGAAATTAATTTTCTTAATTCATTCACGCGTACTTTAATGGCTTTTTAGATAATGAGAAAAGAATACATTTTCAGATAAACTTTGTGTATAATGTACGACTGTAGTGCAGTAAGGGTGGATGGAAGCCAGATATTTGTAGTATAAGGACAGTTGAAATACAAGACAATGAACACTGAGCAATATCATGTGCAATATTACCTTTCAACATCATGTGCATTTTCCTCAGTATTACGTGCAATATTAATATTACTGCCCAACATCATGTGCAATACTCTCGATATCATGTGCTATATTATTATTAATAATGTCATGTTATCTAAATATTACCTGTAATACTACCTCTCATCATCATGTGTAATATTCTTAATGTCATGTCCAATACCTCTCCTACATTACCTTTCAACATTATGTGTAATATTCTTAATATTCTTTCTATCAGGTGCAATACGTCCCCTAACCATTATTATTATTATCACAGTATTACACTTCATTTATGACAAATCGTTTTTGCCGTCTGAATATCTTATCTTGACTATATATTTTTATATTTTGACTTATTATATTTTGAATCTGTTAGTTTATTTGTATTATTCTGTTGATTTCTCTATTGTTTTATTGTACTGTATTGCTATGCAACCTGGCACAAGAATTTCCTTCAGGATTAATAAAGTTCTATCTTATCTTATCTCATAATAACGGCTGCTGTCTCCCTCAGCTCTACAAGCTCAACATCCACAACGTGGTCTCAGAGTTTGTTCCTCTCATCATGAACACTATCATGCTGCAGGTCTCTCCTCAGGCCAGGTACGTGCCTGTGTGTGTGTGGATGTGTGTGTGTTTAGGTGCGTGTGTGTGTGTTTAGGTGTGTGTGTGTGTGTGTGTGTGACGTTCCCTCCCTCTCCTGTCTGCGTGTTCCCTCTGCCGTGAGCGCGGTGCCATCGTAGGCCTGGAATGTGATTGTGATTCCGACCGCTAACCAATTTTCCTTTTTCCTTCAGACCTTTCTAAATTGTGTTTTCATTTTTATCTCAATGGATTTTTTTCAATATTTTATTTTACTTTCTTCTCCTGTTTAAGTCAATTTATTTTGCTTAGTGGCAATTATCTCAGACAAAGTGTGATTTAGTATTTTGTGGTGGGGTGTATGGGGTGGGGGGCGCGGGGCTCCTCCTGTTGAAACAGTCAGAGTTGTGTGTGCAGGTGGCTTGGGGCTCAGGTGGGCGTTGGAGAATATAAAGGAAATGGAGCAGAATTCATTCAGCAAAACGCTTCCATCAGCAGGGGCTGAAGTCACTCAAACACGAACCCCCGTGTGTGTGTGTGTGTGTGTGTGTGTGTGTGTGTGTGTGTGTGTGTGTGTGTGTGTGTGTGTGTGTGTGTGTGTGTGTGTGTGTGTGTGTGTGTGTGTGTGTGTGTGTGTGTGTGTGTGTGTGTGTAAACTGTGTGTGTGTGTGTCTCCCTGCAGGCAACACAAGCTGTACAACAAGGAGTTGTATGCAGACTTCATCGCAGCGCAGATCAAGACTCTGTCCTTCCTGGCCTACATCATCCGCATATACCAGGTACCAGCGACGCCATGGTGTCATATACTAGTCTACCAGGTACCAGCGACGCCATGGTGTCATATACTAGTCTACCAGGTACCAGCGACGCCATGGTGTCATATACTAGTCTACCAGGTACCAGCGACCGCCATGGTGGTCATATTACTAGTTCTAGTCTACCATGTACCAGCGACGCCATGGTGTCAGATACTAGTCTACCAGGTACCAGCGACGCCATGGTGTCATATACTAGTCTACCAGGTACCAGCGACGCCATGGTGTCATATACTAGTCTACCATGTACCAGCGACGCCATGGTGTCATATACTAGTCTACCATGTACCAGCGACGCCATGGTGTCAGATACTAGTCTACCAGGTACCAGCGACGCCATGGTGTCATATACTAGTCTACCAGGTACCAGCGACGCCATGGTGTCATATACTAGTCTACCAGGTACCAGCGACGCCATGGTGTCATATACTAGTCTACCAGGTACCAGCGACGCCATGGTGTCAGATACTAGTCTACCAGGTACCAGCGACGCCATGGTGTCATATACTAGTCTACCAGGTACCAGCGACGCCATGGTGTCATATACTAGTCTACCAGGTACCAGCGACGCCATGGTGTCATATACTAGTCTACCAGGTACCAGCGACGCCATGGTGTCATATACTAGTCTACCATGTACCAGCGACGCCATGGTGTCAGATACTAGTCTACCATGTACCAGCGACGCCATGGTGTCATATACTAGTCTACCAGGTACCAGCGACGCCATGGTGTCAGATACTAGTCTACCAGGTACCAGCGACGCCATGGTGTCATATACTAGTCTACCAGGTACCAGCGACGCCATGGTGTCATATACTAGTCTACCAGGTACCAGCGACGCCATGGTGTCATATACTAGTCTACCAGGTACCAGCGACGCCATGGTGTCAGATACTAGTCTACCAGGTACCAGCGACGCCATGGTGTCATATACTAGTCTACCAGGTACCAGCGACGCCATGGTGTCAGATACTAGTCTACCAGGTACCAGCGACGCCATGGTGTCAGATACTAGTCTACCAGGTACCAGCGACGCCATGGTGTCAGATACTAGTCTACCAGGTACCAGCGACGCCATGGTGTCATATACTAGTCTACCAGGTACCAGCGACGCCATGGTGTCATATACTAGTCTACCATGTACCAGCGACGCCATGGTGTCAGATACTAGTCTACCAGGTACCAGCGACGCCATGGTGTCATATACTAGTCTACCAGGTACCAGCGACGCCATGGTGTCAGATACTAGTCTACCAGGTACCAGCGACGCCATGGTGTCAGATACTAGTCTACCAGGTACCAGCGACGCCATGGTGTCAGATACTAGTCTACCAGGTACCAGCGACGCCATGGTGTCAGATACTAGTCTACCAGGTACCAGCGACGCCATGGTGTCAGATACTAGTCTACCAGGTACCAGCGACGCCATGGTGTCAGATACTAGTCTACCAGGTACCAGCGACGCCATGGTGTCAGATACTAGTCTACCAGGTACCAGCGACGCCATGGTGTCATATACTAGTCTACCAGGTACCAGCGACGCCATGGTGTCATATACTAGTCTACCAGGTACCAGCGACGCCATGGTGTCATATACTAGTCTACCAGGTACCAGCGACGCCATGGTGTCAGATACTAGTCTACCAGGTACCAGCAACGCCATGGTGTCATATACTAGTCTACCAGGTACCAGTACTAGGCTCACTTTTGTGTCTGTCTCTCTGTCTCTCCCTCTTCATCGCTGTCCTCTCTTTGTCTCTCTCTCTTCTCTCTCTCTCTCTTCTCTCACTTTCTCTCTCTCTCTCTCTCTCTCTCTCTCTCTCTCTCTCTCTCTTCTCTCTCTCTCTCTCTCTCTCTCGTCTCTCTCTCTCGTCTCTTCTCCTTCCCTGTCACACACACACACACACACACACACACACACACACACACACACACACACACACACACACACACACACACACACGCCCCCCCACCCTGACCGCTGTGTTGCAGAGCTGTGTGCTCTATGGACCGTGTGCCCGGTCACGTACCCCACCAACATACGGGAGGCGTCCAATTATACAATTATACAAAGTTTGTTTTCCCGATGCATTAATTATAAGCTAAGCATAACTGTCAGGCCCGACCACCACCACCACCGCTCTGTGCAGTAATTTATTCATACACTGATTAAGTTTCCAGTCCAAACTTAGCAGGAAAGTTGTAGTATGCAAAACCACTTCTTCAAAGTATCGCATTATAATAATGAAACGTACACAACGCACACAAACATACATACACACACACACACATCATTAATTACTGCTGGGAAGCCTTTAAACCCAGAAGCCTTTTGAGAGAGGCTTTATGTGACGGTGCTTCTCCTGCTGCAGAGTTCATCCCCTGCATGGACAAGCTGTTTGACGAGTCCATCCTGATCGGCTCCGGATACACGGCCCGCGAAACGCTGCGGTATGTGTCAAAGGTCACATACGAATGCATTTATATAGGGGTGTGTGTGTGTGTGTGTGCGTGTGTGTGTGTTGCGTGCCAGGATCTTGTATAGAGGAGCGTGCTAATCAGGCTAACTGTGTGCACCCAACACTGCCACCCGAAAAGAAAAAAAACCCCACTCTGTCATGTCCAAGCCTCCTCTGCTCTCCCCCAGTCTCCCCCCGGGGGAGGAGGGGGCTCGAGGGCCTGCCTGGCCGCTTTCTACCCCCGGTTAATGTTGATAAACCACCCCCACTCCCCAACCTGGACCCCAAGTGAGCTCTCCCACCGTAACCAACATTAGCTAGCATTAGGCTCCACGTGTAATTAGCCAGAGGAGGGCAAGCGCAAGACACGGGGAATGGAACCATATGCTGGCCTGGGACTATCACTCACCCCCTTATTGATTCACCCCCACCGCCTCCTCCCCCAATCTCCCTCCGCATCTCGCCTCACCTCCATCTCCTTGTCTCCCCCACCACCTCCTCCCCCATTCTCCCTCACCGCCATCTCCCCGTCTCCCCCCATCTCCCCTCCCCGTCTCCCCCACCACCTCTCTACCGTCTCCTAGTTTTGTTTTCTCCTGTTTTAACTTCTCTCTCTCGATTCCTCTCCATTCACGATGTCTGTCCTTCTCGCTGTATCCCTGTGTCTCCGCTCGCTGAAGTTTCAACAGCAGTCTGAGTTTCATTTGTTTGTTTAAAAGTCATGTCAAGCTCCTGTCTGTAATCTGAGCCTCTCCTCCTCCTCCTCCTCTTCTCTGTGTGTAACGGATGTTCCTTTGTACTGCTAAAGACACAATAAACTCCAGAAGTCTCCTCCTAGTCCTGTCAGCTGCCAACGCTCACCTTTTTAATTAGGGTTATCCTGAGGATAGCTACTTCATAGATTTCCTTTTAGCCCTATTTACATATTTATCTTTAGCCAAGTAGAGTAAAAATTGATAATTTGGCTGGATGTAAAAGTTAAGTACCCTCTTGCACTTTTACTTTACGTTTCTCTTTTAAATAATCGCCTTTGATTGTCGTCTAATGATCGTCCTTTTAACTGTGAGCTGTGTGAAGGGACGTGTGTTATGAAGGGATCGGCTTAAACAAAACTCTCAGGCTAGGTATTGATCTGAGAGAATAAAGATGTTAAACCCACCACCTCTGCTCCCTCTCCCCTCTCCCCTCTCCCTTTCTCCCTTCACCCTCTCTCTTCTCTCCCCCTCTCCCCTCTCCTCTCTCCCCTCTCCCCTCTCCTCTCTCCCCTTTCTCCCCCTTTCCCCTTTCTCCCCTCCACCCTCTCCTCTCTCTCCCCTCCACCCTCTCCTCTCTCTCCCCTCCACCATCTCCTCTCTCTCCCCTCCCTTCCTCTCTCTCCTCTCTCTCCTCTCTCCCATCTCCTCTCCTCCCCCCTCTCCCCCCTGCAGCCCGCTGGCCTACAGCACCCTGGCTGACCTGGTGCACCACGTGAGGCAGAACCTGCCCCTGACCGACCTGTCCCTGGCCGTGCAGCTGTTCGCCAAGAACATCGACGACGAGTCGCTGCCCAGCAACATCCAGACCATGTCTTGCAAGCTGCTGCTCAACCTGGTGGACTGCATCCGCTCCAAGTCTGAGCAGGAGAACGGCAACGGGAGGGACATCCTCATGAGGATGCTGGAGGTAAATGTCCCAGGCTTTCTGAGCATCTTCTGTGTGCTTGTAGCATCTTTATGAGATCTAAAGCCATAACTGGATGCACTATAACCTGTTAAGTGCATATTAGTCCCTTGGACTGCAGTTAGTTAAGGGAAGCCGATGGAAAATGTGGATGGAGGGCTTTTGAAACATTGAACATGGACTCAAATATACAAAGTATGATCAAGTTAAAGTTTGACAAAGTGCATTTGTTAATCTGAATTTGTTTCAAAGCTAATGAAGCAGATGAATATAATCAAGTGTTCTACTGACTCATGAACATGAATATCATCATGTGTTCTACTGACTCATGAACATGAATATCATCATGTGTTCTACTGACTCATGAACATGAATATCATCATGTGTTCTACTGACTCATGAACATGAATATCATCATGTGTTCTACTGACTCATGAACATGAATATCATCATGTGTTCTACTGACTCATGAACATGAATATCATCATGTGTTCTACTGACTCATGAACATGAATATCATCATGTGTTCTACTCAGTAATACTCATGAACATGAATATCATCATGTGTTCTACTGACTCATGAACATGAATATCATCATGTGTTCTACTGACTCATGAACATGAATATCATCATGTGTTCTACTGACTCATGAACATGAATATCATCATGTGTTCTACTGA
>PIJE02001268.1:37500-97697 GCA_002895965.2 Coryphaenoides rupestris | reverse complement strand
TGTGTTCTACTCAGTAATACTCATGAACATGTATCAGTAATACTCATGAACATGAATATCATCATGTGTTCTACTCAGTAATACTCATGAACATGAATATCATCATGTGTTCTACTGACTCATGAACATGAATATCATCATGTGTTCTACTCAGTAATACTCATGAACATGAATATCATGTGTTCTACTGACTCATGAACATGAATATCATCATTTAGTAATACTTATGAACATGAATATCATCATGTGTTCTACGCAGTAATACTCATGAACATGAATATCAGCATGTGTTCTACTCAGTAATACTCATGAACATGAATATAATCATGTGTTCTACTGAGTAATACTCATGAATATCATCATTTAGTAATACTCATGAACATGAATATCATCATGTGTTCTACTCAGTAATACTCATGAACATGAATATCATCATGTGTTCTACTGAGTAATACTCATGAACATGAATATCATCATTTAGTAATACTCATGAACATGAATATCATCATGTGTTCTACTCAGTAATACTCATGAACATGAATATCATCATGTGTTCTACTGAGTAATACTCATGAACATGAATATCATCATTTAGTAATACTCATGAACATGAATATCATCATGTGTTCTACTCAGTAATACTCATGAACATGAATATCATCATTTAGTAATACTCATGAACATCCGACCAGGTGTTTGTGCTCAAGTTCCATACCATCGCTCGCTACCAGCTGGTCACCATCTTCAAGAAGTGCAAACCTCAGTCGGAGATGGGCGTGGTCGACCCCGGGGGGGCGTTGCCCGGCGTGCCGGCCACGCCCACCCCGTCCAGCACCCCGGCCCTCCCCGCCCCGGCCCCCGCCACTCCGGCCCCGCCCCCCGCCCCGCCCTCCGCCCCCTCGGCGGGCTTCGACCGCTCCGGCGCCGACAAGGAGGACAAGCAGACGTTCCAGGTGTCGGACTGCCGCAGTCTGGTGAAGACCCTGGTGTGTGGGGTGAAGACCATCACCTGGGGCATCACCTCCTGCAAGGCTCCTGGAGGTATTATACTTATATATCATATATAAAGCACGGTGGTGTTCTATTAGCTGCATCCACGATTTAGTGTCCTGAGCTATACTGTCTACTGTGGTGTGTATATAAGTGTAACTTTAAGATGGAGTGCAGAACAGAAGGTGTCGTCTGAGATACACGGTGGTGGACCTCGAACCACAACGATGAAACATGCTTGAATGTTTCTCTCCCTCCTGCAATCTGTTCTCCCTGTCGTCTGCAGAGGCTCAGTTCATCCCCAACAAGCAGCTCCAGCCCAAGGAGACGCAGATCTACATCAAGCTGGTGAAGTACGCCATGCAGGCCCTGGACATCTACCAGGTAGGACCTCCCGCGTGGTGCAGTGGACTGTTCTTAGTGTTGTTATTATCAAGAGTAATAGTTTGTTTCTCACACCGTAATGCCTCATTATGTAAAGAAGAAAACCATTGTGGCAAATTCCCCCCCGTAGAGATTTATATTTCTAATCCTGTGCGTTGAGTTGGATGTACACACTCGTACATCAAAACAAACCGGCGATCACAGACACTATATTTGTCACGCAAGTAATTATTCTGCAAAAAGTGGATTTCATTCTGTCACGCCTCGTGGTCAGCGACGGTATCCACCATCTCTGGTGAACCGGTGAACGAGTGACATCTTGGCGACGTGTGCGTGTCCGTATGTACGCATCCGTCCGTTGTTTGGGTTGGGGAGTGGGGGGCAGAGGGCGTGGCCAACATGGTGTAACAGCGCCCCACCCCCCTCCTGGCCAGGTACAGGTGACCAACAACCAGCAGACCTACATCAGGGTGGCCAACTGCCAGGCGGTGCGCATGAAGGAGGAGAAGGAGGTGCTGGAGCACTTTGCTGGAGTCTTCACCATGATGAACCCGCTCACCTTCAAGGAGATCTTCCAAACCACTGTGCCCTACATGGTGGAGAGGATCTCCAAGAACTACGCCCTGCAGGTACGCACCAAGGGGGCGCCGCGACCTACGACCTTACATTTATATTACGTCACTTCGTTAGACTTCAGAGTGGCCTTGAAGTGAGACTGAGATCAGAGTAAACCATCACAGTTGCAGTCACGACACTACAACGTGGGTACAAGTGAACACGTTCTGTTTGTGTGTGTTTGCTCGGCCGTGGGCGTGGCGTCCAGATCGTGGCCAACTCCTTCCTGGCCAACCTGTCCACGTCGGCGCTGTTTGCCACCATCCTGGTGGAGTACCTGCTGGAGCGTCTGCCCGAGATGGGCTCAAACGTGGAGCTCTCCAACCTCTACCTCAAGCTCTTCAAGCTGGTGTTTGGCTCCGTGTCGCTGTTCGCGGCGGAGAACGAGCAGATGCTCAAGGTAACGACGGCTTCGTGGTCCTCAAAGAAAAAACGTAAAAGGTTTGGATTCTGAATGGATGCTTGAGCCCGCGCTGCCTTGGGTGTAGTCTGGGTTCCTGGAGGAACTACTGGGCAGAATGTTCTAGTTCTTTCTCTATTATGATGAAGTCTTTCCACTTGTTTGCGTCGGAGCTGATTCCACCACCAATGTTAAACCAGAATATCATCACAGTCCACCATGGTTGGTTATATCTTCTCTACGTGTACTTCCTGTCTCTCAGCCCCACCTCCATAAGATCGTCAACAGCTCCATGGAGCTGGCCCAGTCGGCCAAGGAGCCCTACAACTACTTCCTGCTCCTGCGCGCTCTCTTCCGCTCCATCGGGGGCGGGAGCCACGACCTCCTCTACCAGGAGTTCCTGCCCCTCCTGCCCAACCTGCTGCAAGGTAACCTGTACCAAACAAATGTTATCGCTGTGTTCATCTTCATCAATATTTCCCCCGACACAATGGTCTTGATGAATAATTCCTCTCTCCTCCTCCTACTGCGCTCCCCTCCTGCTCCTCCTCTCTCCGATTGCACCTCCTCCTCCTGTTCCTCCGCTCGCCTCCTCCTCTCTCCTCCTCCTCCTCCCTCCCCCCTCCTCCTCTCTCCTCCTCTCTCCCCCTGCACCTCCCCCTGCTCCTCCCGCAGGGCTGAACATGCTGCAGAGCGGCCTCCACAAGCAGCACATGAAGGACCTGTTTGTGGAGCTGTGTCTGACGGTGCCGGTGCGCCTCAGCTCCCTGCTGCCCTACCTGCCCATGCTGATGGACCCGCTGGTGTCAGCGCTCAACGGCTCCCAGACGCTCGTCAGCCAGGGCCTGCGCACCCTGGAGCTCTGCGTGGACAACCTGCAGCCCGACTTCCTCTACGACCACATCCAGCCCGTCAGGGCCGAGCTCATGCAGGTCAGCCCAGAGAGGGTGGAGGGGACCGGAGAGAGGGTGGAGGGGACCGGAGAGAGGGTGGAGGTGACCGGAGAGAGGGTGGAGGTGACCGGAGAGAGGGTGGAGGTGACCGGAGAGAGGGTGGGGGTACTGGAGAGAGGGTGGGTGTGACCGGACAGAGGGTGGAGGTGACCCCAGAGAGGGTGGAGGTGACCGGAGAGAGGGTGGAGGTGACCGGAGAGAGGGTGGGGGTAACCGGAGAGAGGGTGGATGTGACCGGAGAGAGGGTGGAGGTGACCGGAGAGAGGGTGGAGCTGACCGGAGAGAGGGTGGAGGGGACCGGAGAGAGCGGGTGTGACCGGAGTGAGGGTGGAGGTGACCGGAGAGAGGGTGGAGGGGACCCCAGAGAGGGTGGAGGTGACCGGAGAGAGGGTGGAGGGGACCGGAGAGAGGGTGGAGGGGACCCCAGAGAGGGTGGAGGTGACCGGAGAGAGGGTGGAGGGGACCCCAGAGAGGGTGGAGGTGACCGGAGAGAGGGTGGAAGGGACCGGAGAGAGGGGGTGTCTGGGGGTGGTGGGGGTGGTACCCCCAGGCCCTGTGGTCTCTAACCCGTCTCTAACCCGTCCTGTTGTCTCCGTACCCCCTGGGGTCTCTAACCCGTCCTGTTGTCTCCGCACCCCCCAGGCCCTGTGGTCTCTAACCCGTCCTGTTGTCTCCGCACCCCCCGGGCCCTGGGGTCTCTAACCCGTCCTGTTGTCTCCGCACCCCCCAGGCCCTGTGGTCTCTAACCCGTCTCTAACCCGTCCTGTTGTCTCCGTACCCCCTGGGGTCTCTAACCCGTCCTGTTGTCTCTGCACCCCCCAGGCCCTGTGGTCTCTAACCCGTCCTGTTGTCTCCGCACCCCCCGGGCCCTGGGGTCTCTAACCCGTCCTGTTGTCTCCGTACCCCCCGGGCCCTGGGGTCTCTAACCCGTCCTGTTGTCTCCGTTCCCCCCCACGACCCTGGGGTCTCTAACCCGTCCTGTTGTCTCCGTACCCCCGGGCCCTGGGGTCTCTAATTCGTCCTGTTGTCTCCGTTCCCCCCCACGGACCTGGGGTCTCTAACCCGTCCTGTTGTCTCCGTACCCCCGGGCCCTGGGGTCTCTAACCCATCCTGTTGTCTCCGTACCCCCGGGCCCTGGGGTCTCTAACCCGTCCTGTTGTCTCCGTTCCCCCCCACGGCCCTGGGGTCTCTAACCCGTCCTGTTGTCTCCGTACCCCCGGGCCCTGGCGTCTCTAACCCGTCCTGTTGTCTCCGTACCCCCGGGCCCTGGCGTCTCTAACCCGTCCTGTTGTCTCCGGCCCCCAGGCCCTGTGGCGGACGTTGCGTAACCCCGTGGACACCATCTCCCACGTGGCGTACCGCGTCCTCGGCAAGTTCGGCGGCAGCAACCGCAAGATGCTGAAGGAATCGCAGCGGCTGCAGTACGTGGTGACGGAGGTGCAGGGCCCCAGCATCAAGGCCGAGTTCACCGACTGCAAGGCCTCCATCCAGCTGCCCATGGAGAAGGTAGGCACCACCCACCACCCACCACCCACCACCACCACCACCCTCCGGCTGGTGGAGCCATCAACGAACGCAGAAAAGATCACGACATGTTCCCGGTGATTACTTCTTAGCTGTGTGTGTGTGCGTGTGCGTGTGGACCATTCACTTAATTAAAGCCATCATCCCTCTTCAGTAATCATCCGTCTAGTGCTGGTCGCCATGGCAGCCTTATTTACTCTGGCTAATGCTCTTCGCTTCCTGGCTCCCTCTCTCACTCACTCACACACACACACAGGTTAGAGAGAGGGGGGGGGGGGGGGGGGGGGGTGTGTGTGTGTGTGTGTGTGTGTGTGTGTGTGTGTGTGTGTGTGTGTGTGTGTGTGTGTGTGTGTGCTCTGCCACGACTGCCCGTGCTTCTGTAATTGTGTTTGCACTCTAAGATGGACGCCGCCTCCTCCTGCGTGTCTCTGGACTCTTCCTGTCTCTCCTCCTCCTTCTCTTCCTCCTCTCTCTCCTCCTCCACCTCCCCTTCACTCTTGTTTCCTCTTCTTCATATTCTTATAACTGCCTTAATGACCTGACGTTAGTCTCAACACCTGTATCCCTCTCTGCCGCTTTGTCTGTCTCTCTCTGTCTCTGATCTCTCTCTCTGTCTCCTGTCTCTGTCTGTCTCTGATCTCTCTCTCTGTCTCCTGTCTCTGTCTCTGTCTCTGATCTCTCTCTCTCTGTCTCCTGTCTCTCTCTGCCTCTGTCTCTCTCTCTGTCTCCTGTCTCTGTCTCTGTCTCTGATCTCTCTCTCTGTCTACTGTCTCTCTGTCTATCTCTGTCTCTGATCTCTCTCTATCTCTCTGTCTCTCTGTCTCTGATCTCTCTGCCTCTCTCTCTCTCTGACTCTCTGTCTCTCTCTCTCTGACTCTGTGTCTCTTTGTCTCTCTCTGTCTCTCCCCCCCCCCCCCAGGCTGCACCATGACTCTGTTCTCTGAGGGTAATAGCTCTAAACCCAGCTTCTCACTTCTTGTTCTCTGTAAAGCGTTATTCATGTACAAATGTAAAAAGAAACGTACAAATCGTGTTCTAATCGTCCTTGAGGCATTGAACCAGTCGTGGCCGAGCGCGGCGCAGGATGTTGAAAATGTGCGCGTAGATTAAAGCCCAACCCAGCTAAGAACTTCAGCTTGTCTTTGAGATGAGGGCTGTTTTTCACTGTGTGTGTGTGTGTGTGTGTGTGTGTGTGTGTGTGTGTGTGTGTGTGTGTGTGTGTGTGTGTGTGTGTGTGTGTGTGTGTGTGTGTGTGTGTGTGTGTGTGTGTGTGTGTGTGTGTGTGTGTGTGTGTGTGTGTGTGTGTGTCGTTCCATATCTTCAGACAACAATGTGCGACTTCAATACGCAGCGTCTCCAGATAAGTGGGCAGTAGTTCCTCGTTCCGCTCACACGCCCGGTCTGACGAGATCTTTCACTTGGAAATGTTTTCCGTGGCCTCGATTCTGTCTGCTTTCATTTCCGTCTCGCTCTTTCATGACACTCGGCTGTTCAGCGTTGTGAAAGAGAGAGGGAGAACGGAAGTGCTGAGCGATGTAGAAGAATAGAAATGAAAGGCTTTTCCTCGGAGTGGATTCTTGAAGGAGGGTCGGAGAATAACCGATTGATTCGCGATTTGCCCGCGACAATCTTTTCTTTTCCTCCTTTTATGCCGAACGTTAAGTCATCCGATCGTACGTCTGGCGCGCGCCCAGACTCTGACAGGTCTACTATTCCATTCAGTGGTTCCCTCACCCCTTCCTCCGCCTCCTCTGAGTGGCGTTAATTACTTCAGGTTCCTCCTGAGCGCCTGGCTGCTCCTTGTCTGCCTCTAATCTCTCATGTTCCATTCCCCCCTCTACTGAGCTGTATGTATGTATGATGTGTGAGCTATTAGCATGTATTAGCACAGTAGTGCGTGTGTGCCCCGGGCTGCCAAACAATCAGGAAGAGAAAGTCTTTGAGTTTTATCCCAAAGCGTGTCTGTAGTGGAACAGCAGGTGGGCAGCGTAGAGCGAATGAAGGAGATTGCAGCAGTCGGCCATCTTGTATGACGTACATGTATGTATGTATGTATGTATGTATGTATGCATGTATGCATGGCTGGACCACACTTCACAGAAGATTGGGAGCCCTAGATATTGATATGTTGTTCGCCGCCGCGTGTCCAGTTGTTCTGTTGACGATGACGACTGTCTCCTTCCTCCTGGCGGGCGGCTGCAGGCCATTGAGACGGCGCTGGACTGTCTGAAGAGCGCCAACACGGAGCCCTACTACCGCCGGCAGGCCTGGGAGGTCATCAAGTGCTTCCTGGTGGCCATGACCAGCCTGGAGGACAACAAGCACGCCCTCTACCAGCTGCTCTCCCACCCCAAGTAAGCACCCACAGTCCTATCCAGGCCATGTGGCATTCTGTTGGCCTGCCTCCCTCCCTCCTCCCCCCATCCCCTCCTCATCCTCCCCCCTCCTCCCTCCTCCTCCTCCTCCCTCTTCCCCTCCTCCTCCTCCCCCTCCTCCCTCCTCCCCTCCTCCCCTCCACCCCCCCCCTCCCTCCTCCCCTCCACCCTCCTCCTCCCTCTCCCTCCTCCTCCCCTCTCCTCCTCCACCCCCTCCCTCCTCCCCCTCCCTCCTCCCCCTCCTCCTCCTCTCCTCCCCCTCCTCCTCCTCCCTCTCCTCCTCCCTCCTCCCTCCTCCTCCTCCTCCCCTCCTCTCCTCCCCCCTCCTCCCTCTCCCCTCCTCCTCCTCCCCCTCCTCCTCCTCCTCCCCCTCCTCCTCCCTCCTCCCCTCTCCTCCCCCTCCCCTCCTCCCCTCCCTCCTCCCCTCCACCCTCCCCCTCCTCCTCCTATCCTCCTCCCTCTTCCCCTCCCCCCTCCTCCCTCCTCCCCTCTTCCCCTCCTCCTCCTCATCTCCCCTCCCTCCTCCCTCCTCCCTCCTCCCCTCCTCCAGCACACTTTAGCAGCTCTGCCTTTTTCAAATAACGATAATGAAACGGAACGATCCATCAGTCCAGTGAGTGCTGGCATTATAAACCACGAGGGCAAGCATGGAGAAAACAGCCTCTTCATCTCCCAGGAGGGAGAGGGAGAGAGAGAGAGAGAGAGAGAGAGACGGCCTCCCTCCCATCAGCAGGAGTAAATAACAGGAGGAGGAGGAGAGGGGGATAAAGAGAGATAAACACAGAGAGAGAGGGGTGGGGGAGTGGCACGAGACGTGTGATGGAGTAAGTGGCTGAGTGATGGGGATAAAGGGCAGAGGAGGAGGGTGGTGGGCGGCGGCGAGGAAGGCAGTTCTAGGGACCTAATTGCATATGACGAAAGTAATGTAGAGATGAGTTTGAAACGAGCCGTTGACGGGAGGGAGTGACGGGAGGAGGGGAGGAGGAGAATGGAGAGCCGGAGGGGAGGAGGAGGAGGAGAATGGAGAGCCGGAGGGGTGGAGGGGAGGAGGAGAATGGAGAGCCGAGGATGGAGGGGGGGAGGAGGAGGAGGAGGAGGAGAATGGAGAGCCGGAGGGGTGGAGGGGAGGAGGAGAATGGAGAGCCGGAGGGATGGAGGGGAGGAGGAGAATGGAGAAGTAGAGTGATTGGAGGCGTGTCTGTTATGTCAGCTGTTCAATGAGGAGCAGCATAAAGATGGCCACCCCGTCATGTGATTAGTTTGTCGTTGACGTTGAACACAATGAAGTACACCGGCGGGTGGGGAGTGAGGAGGTGTTAGCTGTGTAGCACACCGAAGAGAAGGACAAGAAATTGTGAGAGTACACACGTAATGCGGATGGTTAAGGGCAGAGATATGGAGAAATTGTCGAAGTGATAGAATATGAAGAGTGGTGTAATTGCTAAGAGCTAATGTCCGTGTTTCATTGTACAGGTTCTGAGTGTCTTCCCAATGAGACGTAGCGAAAGTGCAATCTAATATGATTGGGATTCCAAGCCACACACACCACCTTCAATGTTGATTTAGAGTTTATATAGTATCAATACCGTTTTGACGTTGAACAGAACTATTACCCAATGAAGTGATAAAGTATCAAAAACAGAGTACCTGTCTACACAAACTAGGCTTATTCTCCAGTTCAAAAATCGCTTGATGAAGTATCCAAAGTCATGTATTGACCAAACGTTATGGTATCCCGCAATTAAATTTATGATAGATTGGCACATCCGTCTGATATCCGGACTCACCAATCAATTCTTGATGCCAACGCCATGTCCTACTTGGGTGTGCCAACCCTAATCCTCGCTATTTCGCGATGGGCGGACGTCTGATATCCTGCGGGATAGATTCTTGAACGGGTAGAGAGGAGTGAATATTCTCCCCCCAACGTGATCAATTTCTCTTCAAAGTCCGGGGGCTAATCAAAATAAGGAGCTCCGGAGGACCACTCAACAGTCTTAATAGCGACCGGGTCGAAGTCCGCGCACCTCCCCACTTGGTCGAGCCATTAAATAAATGGAAAACGGAGTGGGAACAGGTTGTATATTCGGGGCGGTCTTGAGGTGTATGGCGGGGTGCGGGGGGCGCTCGGGTGTCGGGGTCCTGGCGGTGCTGGGGGCGCGTCCGGGCGGGTGCCGCAGGGCGGCCTGCCGGGTACTGGGTGGGAGAGGTGAGAGAGGGGGGTTAATAATACTTACGCGTCGATGGTGATTCAGCGTGCGTCAAATCTCGAGCCGATTATGTGTGGGGGGGGAGGGGGGATGGGGGGAGGCGCGCGGCGTGGGCGGCGTTCTCCGCGCTTGTCTCAGTTTAGACTCTCCTCTTGGTTGGCGCGGTAAACCAGCTGGTCGCCCTGCGGGGGGATGGGTACGCACGAATCATACTAGGTTTAGTTGATCTCGATATGATGTAAAGGATTAATGGCTGGAGGAGTGAGGAGGAGGAGGAGAGGAGAGGGAGGAGAGGGAGGAGGAGAGGGCATTCCATGATGGATGGCCTACTTTAACTAAATCTGGCACCATGTCAACACAGCAGAGAAGAGAATATAAAACCTGCCGGATGGGTCTTGTAATTCAGTATAATGAGCTAATCAATTGGTATGAGCCTGGCATCGATCCCTGGCAGGGTTGCGGGTTGAACTCCCGTCGGGCCGCGCCAAGCATGTGTGCACTCGCATTATTGGACGATACTTTGGGATAAAAGTATCCTGCAAATGGCACCAATTACTTAGCCAATAACACAAGAGATATCTGATGCAAATGGAGGTATTGCATATAAATGTCTTTACTTATGTTTCATTAAAAAATGCAAGACTTCCGGAATTCAGTTGTTGGCCTTTTGGCATCTCTCCTACACCCGAGCTCAGTCCAGGAACAACCCTCCCGTCCCTCCCATCCCTCCCCCGTCCTCCTCACCCTCTCCTTGGAGCCCAGGATGATGCTGGCCACGTCGAAGATGACCGCCAGCGCCACCTCCCCGATCTTACAGAGCTCCTTCTCCTCGTAGGCCATGCAGATGGCGATGGCGTCGATGAGCACCAGGGGGTCCATGCCCTTGGAGCCGTTCTCCTCGCTGTGGAACATGGCGGTGCTGGGCTGGCTGCCCTGCTGGTAGCACGGCAGCAGGAAGGGGCCTGGCGGAGGGGACACACACCACACACACACACCACACCACACACACACACACACACACACACACACACAGCACCACACACACACCACACACACACACACACACCACGACCACACACACGCACACACACACACACACAGTTAATACACACCGTCGGGGCCTCCATGCAGACACACTGAGATGTAATCAGAACCACGCGCAACGAGAAGAACGGCCGTTCAAAGGAACAGCTCACGCCTCACAACTCAGGGGAAACAAGACAAGCAAACACTTGTTCTCTGGAAACTGTGTTCTGTCTCTCAGATGTGGTCAATATTCAGACAGGCGGCTTCTGGAGTAATGCTCCCAAACAGCCAAACGTCAACATTGAAACAGGAGGTTTGGAGAGGAAAAAAAAAAAAAGTTTTTAATAAATTTGTTTTTGAGCATTTTGTTGGATTGAAATGTCGTTAAGAATTTAGTTTGGTAAGGGATGTCTCCGATTGGGTGCTGGTGCGTTCTTTGTACTTTACACAAAGAGAAGACTTTTATCTGAGATACATGAAACATGGGAGGTTCTCTTTGTGTGAGCAGAGGAGATAGGGGAAGGAGAGAGGATAAGAGAGGACGGTGCCAAGGAGAGGAAACGAGGAGAGGAGTGGAAAAGGCATGATGTGTGAGGAGAGAGGAGAGGAGAGATGAGGAGAGGAGAGAACCGAGGAGCTGAGCTGAGCGGCGGCCGCCTCACCGCACTGTTGGGCCACGGCCACCATGGTGTAGTGTCGGATGAGGCTGGCGACGAAGGGCAGGGCGCTGGGCCGCAGGTCCTTGATGACGGCCGACATGAAGGCCCCGGTCAGCGCCTGCTCGAAGGTGCGCCTCGCCGGCGTGTCCTGGGCCTTGTAGCGGTGAGAGATGATCACGTTGGGGATCCACTTCTCCGCAAAGCTGCACAAATGGGAGACCGGGCACATGAGTTACCTTCAGAAGGTGCATTATACATCAACTTTATACATACTATACATCAAGCATGGGCCATGTGACAGGCTGTTTGTACTTCATTGTGTTCAACGTCAACGACAAACTAATCACATGACGCGGTGGCCATCTTTATGCTGCTCCTCATTGAACAGCTGACATAACAGACACGCCTCCAATCACTCTACTTCTCCATTCTCATCCTCCCCTCCATCCCTCCGGCTCTCCATTCTCCTCCTCCTCCTCCTCTTCCTCCTCCTCCTCCCCCTCCCGTCAACGGCTCGTTTCAAACTCATCTCCACGCACCTCCTCCCTCATTGAACAGTGACATAACAGACCTCCTCCCCTCCACCCCTCCTGCTCTCCATTCTCCTCCTCCCCTCCAGCCCTCCGGCTCTCCATTACCCTCCTCCTCCTCCTCCTCCCCTCCACCCCTCTGGCTCTCCATTCTCCTCCTCCTCCCCTCCACCCCTCCTCCACCCCTCCGGCTCTCCATTCTCCTCCTCCTCCTCCTCCCCTCCGGCTCTCCATTCTCCTCCTCCCCTCCTCCCGTCACTCCCTCCCGTCAACGGCTCGTTTCAAACTCATCTCTACATTACTTTCGTCATATGCAATTAGGTCCCTAGAACTGCCTTCCTCGCCGCCGCATCCTCTGTATCAGGACGCCAGAGGTAGGCCTGAATGAAAGTCCGACCCCAGATGACCATGTGTCTCCTCCACTCTCCAGCGGGATAGGGTGAGAGAGGAGGAGAGAGGAGGAGGAGAGGAGGGAGAGGGAGGAGGAGAGGAGAGAGGAGGGGGAGGAGGAGGTGAAGAGCGGGGAGGAGGAGGAGGAGGAGGAGGAGGAGGAGAAGAGAGGAGGAGGAGGAATGGAGAGCCGGAGGGATGGAGGGGAGGAGGAGAATGGAGGAAGTAGAGTGATTGGAGGCGTGTCTGTTATGTCAGCTGTTCAATGAGGAGCAGCATTAAAGATGGCCACCCGCGTCATGTTGATTAGTTTGTCGTTGACGTTGAACACAATGAAGTACAAAACAGCCTGTCACATGGCCCATGGCTTGATGTATAGTATGTATAAAGTTGATGTATAATGCACCTTCTGAAGGTAACTTCATGTGCCCGGTCTCCCATTTGTGCAGCCTTTGCGGAGAAGTGGATCCCCAACGTGATCATCTCTCACCGCTACAAGGCCCAGGACACGCCGGCGAGGCGCACCTTCGAGCAGGCGCTGACCGGGGCCTTCATGTCGGCCGTCATCAAGGACCTGCGGCCCAGCGCCCTGCCCTTCGTCGCCAGCCTCATCCGACACTACACCATGGTGGCCGTGGCCCAGCAGTGCGGTGAGGCGGCCGCCGCTCAGCTCAGCTCCTCGGTTCTCTCCTCTCCTCATCTCTCCTCTCGCCTCACACATCATGCCTTTTCCACTCCTCTCCTCGTTTCCTCTCCTTGGCACCGTCCTCTCTTATCCTCTCTCCTTCCCCTATCTCCTCTGCTCACACAAAGAGAACCTCCCATGTTTCATGTATCTCAGATAAAAGTCTTCTCTTTGTGTAAAGTACAAAGAACGCACCAGCACCCAATCGGAGACATCCCTTACCAAACTAAATTCTTAACGACATTTCAATCCAACAAAATGCTCAAAAACAAATTTATTAAAACTTTTTTTTTTTCCTCTCCAAACCTCCTGTTTCATGTTGGACGTTTGGCTGTTTGGGAGCATTACTCCAGAAGCCGCCTGTCTGATATTTGACCACATCTGAGAGACAGGAACACAGTTTCCAGAGAACAAGTGTTTGCTTGTCTTGTTTCCCCTGAGTTGTGAGGCGTGAGATGTTCTTTGAACGGCCGTTCTCTCTGCGCGTGGTTCTGATTACATCTCAGTGTGTCTGCCATGAGGCCCGACGTGTGTGTATTAACTGTGTGTGTGTGTGTGTGTGTGTGTGTGTGTGTGTGTGTGTGTGTGTGTGTGTGTGTGTGTGTGTGTGTGTGTGTGTGTGTGTGTGTGTGTGTGTGTGTGTGTGTGTGTGTGTGTGTGTCCCCTCCGCCAGGCCCCTTCCTGCTGCCGTGCTACCAGCAGGGCAGCCAGCCCAGCACCGCCATGTTCCACAGCGAGGAGAACGGCTCCAAGGGCATGGACCCCCTGGTGCTCATCGACGCCATCGCCATCTGCATGGCCTACGAGGAGAAGGAGCTCTGTAAGATCGGGGAGGTGGCGCTGGCGGTCATCTTCGACGTGGCCAGCATCATCCTGGGCTCCAAGGAGAGGGTGAGGAGGACGGGGGAGGGATGGGAGGGACGGGAGGGTTGTTCCTGGACTGAGCTCGGGTGTAGGAGAGATGCCAAAAGGCCAACAACTGAATTCCGGAAAGTCTTGCATTTTTTAATGAAACATAAGTAAAGACATTTTATATGCAATACCTCAATTTGCATCAGATATCTCTTGTGTTATTGGCTAAGTAATTGGTGCCATTTGCAGGATACTTTTATCCCAAAGTATCGTCCAATAATGCGAGTGCACACATGCTTTGGCGCGGCCCGACGGGAGTTCAACCCGCAACCCTGCCAGGGATCAATGCCAGGCTCATACCAATTGATTAGCTCATTATACTGAATTACAAGACCCATCCGGCAGGTTTTATATTCTCTTCTCTGCTGTGTTGACATGGTGCCAGATTTAGTTAAAGTAGGCCATCCATCATGGAATGCCCTCTCCTCCTCCCTCTCCTCCCTCTCCTCTCCTCCTCCTCCTCACTCCTCTCCCCCTGCTTCCTGCTCCTGCTCCTCCCCCCTGCAGGCCTGCCAGCTGCCTCTCTTCTCCTACATCGTGGAGCGCCTGTGCGCCTGCTGCTATGAGCAGGCTTGGTACGCCAAGCTGGGCGGCGTCGTCTCCATCAAGTTCCTCATGGAGCGGCTGCCCCTCATCTGGGTGCTGCAGAACCAGCTCACCTTCCTCAAGGCCCTCCTCTTCGTCATGATGGACCTCACCGGAGAGGTGAGGCAGGGGGAGGGAGGGAGGGGTGGGGAGAGGTGAGGCAGGGGGAGGATGGGGGGAGGGAGGGAGGGGTGGGAGAGGTGAGGCAGGGGGACGCTGGGGGAGGGAGGGAGGGGTGGGAGAGTTGAGGCAGTGGGGAGGCTGGGGGAGCCTCTAATAGGCCAGTGTGTCTTCTGATTGGCCTTCTCGTGAGCCCATGCATCTGACGGTCTCTCCCCCCCCCCAGGTATCTAACGGGGCGGTTGCCATGGCGAAGACCACCCTGGAGCAGCTGCTGGTGCGGTGCGCCACCCCACTGAAGGAGGAGGAGAAGGGGGAGGAGCTGCTGGCCGCGCAGGACAAGTCCTTCCACATGGTGACCCACGACCTGGTGCGGGAGGTCACCTCGCCCAACTCCACCGTGCGCAAGCAGGCCATGCACTCCCTACAGGTGCTGGCACAGGTCACTGGCAAGACTGTCACCAGCATCATGGAGCCGCACAAGGAGGTGAGCCTGGAGGAGGAGGGCGGACGTGGTGGAGGGGGAGGAGGGTGGAGGGAGGAGGTGACGGGGCTGTCATCTTTCTATTT
Organism: Coryphaenoides rupestris; assembly: GCA_002895965.2. Classification (NCBI taxonomy): domain Eukaryota; kingdom Metazoa; phylum Chordata; class Actinopteri; order Gadiformes; family Macrouridae; genus Coryphaenoides; species Coryphaenoides rupestris. The sequence goes on along the minus strand of PIJE02001268.1, from coordinate 82,769 downwards.
TCTCTGATGGCGTTTCTTCCTCTTCAACTATCTCTCTCTCTCTTTGCCTCTCTCCCCCCTCCTCCCACGTATCCCTCTCCCCCCGTCTCCCCCCAGGTCCTGCAGGACATGGTCCCCCCTAAGAAGCACCTCCTGCGCCACCAGCCGGCCAACGCCCAGATCGGCCTGATGGAGGGCAACACATTCTGCACCACCCTGCAGCCGCGCCTCTTCACCATGGACCTCAACGTCATGGAACACAAGGTCTTCTACACGGAGGTGGGCACACACACACACACACACACACACACACACACACACACACACACACACACACACACACACACACACACACACACACACACACACATATACACACACACACACAGACCTCCTGACATTTGACCCCTCTCCCCCCTGACCCCCCTCCAGCTGCTCAACCTGTGTGAGGCGGAGGACGCGGCCCTGATGAAGCTGCCATGCTACAAGAGCCTTCCCTCGCTGGTGCCGCTGCGCATCGCGGCCCTCAGTAAGCCACGCCCCCCTTCCAGGGCCCTCCCCTCCTCCTCCCTGGCAGGTGTTAGCGCTAGCAAACACACTTATGAGTTATGTGCTTGGCTAACAGGATGCTGTCTGTCTCTCTGTCTGTGTGTCTGTCTCTCTGTCTGTCTGTCAGATGCTCTAGCAGCCTGTAACTACCTGCCCCAGTCGCGGGAGAAGATCATCGCTGCTCTGTTCAAGGCTCTGAACTCGACCAACAGCGAGCTGCAGGAGGCGGGCGAGGCCTGCATGAGGAAGGTGGGTGCCACGCCCTCCACCTGGGCCACGCCCTCTATCACCTTGTTTACTTGCACACCTGTTGCGTCTCCATGACGACGTTTCTGTGCGACGCTTCGGTCCGTGTTGAACGTTTAAAGCTGTCAGCCACTCACGTTGCTTCAGGGGTGTGTCCTGGAGGCGTGTCCTGGATGCACAGCCAGCCGCCACTCATGTTGCTTCGGGGGCGTGTCCTGGAGGTGTGTCCTGGACGCACAGCCAGCCTCCACCCATCCCACTTCCGCCCTCCTCCACCCCTCCTCCCTCCCCCCCAACCCTCCTCCACCTCTCCCACCTCCACCCGATCAACTTCACCTCCTATCTCCTCCTTCACCCCCATCCTATCCTCCTCCTCCTCCTCCTCTTCCTCCACTCGTCTGTCAGACATCCTGCCTCCGGCGGCTTGTCACTCCACCTCCTCCTCCTCTTGCTGTTTTCTTGTTTTCTTCCTCTCCAGCCCAATCTCTCCTCCTCCTCTCTGCTCCCATTCTTTCATCTGTGCTCCTGCTAGCGCTGATGACCGCTGCCAGCACCGGTCGATGCAGGATGGAGGGTTTGTTCCCCGGGCTGAGGACCGATGTGGTCGCTGAGCATCATCAACTCTCTCACACACACACACACACACACACACACGCACACACACTCTCTGTCTATTTCCTGTGTGTGGCCCTGCCCCTGGATTTTGGTGGCCTTGCCTCAGTTAATGAAGACACAGGAGAGGCTGAGGCTGTGGTGTCTGCCCAGCTGGGAGGTCCTGCAAGGCCACCGCTAATGCCACAGCAATGCTAGCGCTAATGCCACCGCCAGAGCAATGCTAGCGCTAATGCCACAGCCATGGCAAAACCGCTCTCTGCCGTCTTCCTGCTAATGGTCTAGCTCTAAATCTGCATGGTGATGATGAGCCTACTTCCTGTTCCTGCCTGTAGTTCCTGGAGGGCGCCACCATCGAGGTGGACCAGATCCACACTCACATGCGCCCCCTGCTGATGATGCTGGGCGACTACCGCAGCCTGACGCTCAACGTGGTGAACCGCCTGACCTCGGTCACCCGCCTCTTCCCCAACTCCTTCAATGACAAGTTCTGCGACCAGATGATGGTGAGCCCCCGGGTCCTCACTGCTAGAGACGGGCAGCTGATCCAGCGCCTGTATCGTTCCTTTATATGTATACATTTATTAGTTTATTCATGATCTGTTTTGGATTGACATTTGTAAGCTTTGCAATTTAATACGATTTTTAAGATTTAATCTCAAACATTTCTAGAAGAATCGCGATTGTAGTTAAGGCACCTCCACCAAACACTCCCTACTCTAGTCATTTTACCATTATTTGTTACTTTATTTATAACTTTTATTCCGTTATTTGTAGTATTTTAACACACATTCTCTGATGAATGTACTCAATGTTTCAGACACTCTATCACCCTCATTTATTTTTGTGTCCACTTAACTTTTGTCTCGTCCCAAACTACTTCCCTTTGTCTCTCTCTCTCTCTCTCTCTCTCTCTCTCTCTCTCTCTCTCTCTCTCTCTGTCTCTCTCTCTCTCTCTCTCTCTCTCTGTCTCTCTCTCTCTCTCTCTCTCTCTCTCTCTCTCTCTCTCTCTCTCTCTCTCTCTCTCTCTTTTCTCTGTCTCTCTCTCTCTCTCTGTCTCTCTCTCTTCCTCTCTGTCTCTCTCTCTGTGTCTCTCTGTCTCCCCAGCAACACCTGAGGAAGTGGATGTGTGTGTGTGGTGTGTGTGTGTGTGTGTGTGTGTGTGTGTGTGTGTGTGTGTGTCCCCTCCGCCAGGCCCCTTCCTGCTGCCGTGCTACCAGCAGGGCAGCCAGCCCAGCACCGCCATGTTCCACAGCGAGGAGAACGGCTCCAAGGGCATGGACCCCCTGGTGCTCATCGACGCCATCGCCATCTGCATGGCCTACGAGGAGAAGGAGCTCTGTAAGATCGGGGAGGTGGCGCTGGCGGTCATCTTCGACGTGGCCAGCATCATCCTGGGCTCCAAGGAGAGGGTGAGGAGGACGGGGTGGTGGGCGAGGGTTGTGTTCGCGCATGTGTGTGTGTGTGTGTGTGTGTGTGTGTGTGTGTGTCCCCTCCGCCAGGCCCCTTCCTGCTGCCGTGCTACCAGCAGGGCAGCCAGCCCAGCACCGCCATGTTCCACAGCGAGGAGAACGGCTCCAAGGGCATGGACCCCCTGGTGCTCATCGACGCCATCGCCATCTGCATGGCCTACGAGGAGAAGGAGCTCTGTAAGATCGGGGAGGTGGCGCTGGCGGTCATCTTCGACGTGGCCAGCATCATCCTGGGCTCCAAGGAGAGGGTGAGGAGGACGGGGGAGGGATGGGAGGGACGGGAGGGTTGTTCCTGGACTGAGCTCGGGTGTAGGAGAGATGCCAAAAGGCCAACAACTGAATTCCGGAAGTCTTGCATTTTTTAATGAAACATAAGTAAAGACATTTATATGCAATACCTCAATTTTCATCAGATATCTCTTGTGTTATTGGCTAAGTAATTGGTGCCATTTGCAGGATACTTTTATCCCAAAGTATCGTCCAATAATGCGAGTGCACACATGCTTGGCGCGGCCCGACGGGAGTTCAACCCGCAACCCTGCCAGGGATCAATGCCAGGCTCATACCAATTGATTAGCTCATTATACTGAATTACAAGACCCATCCGGCAGGTTTTATATTCTCTTCTCCGCTGTGTTGACATGGTGCCAGATTTAGTTAAAGTAGGCCATCCATCATGGAATGCCCTCTCCTCCTCCCTCTCCTCCCTCTCCTCTCCTCCTCCTCCTCACTCCTCTCCCCCTGCTCCTGCTCCTGCTCCTCCCCCCTGCAGGCCTGCCAGCTGCCTCTCTTCTCCTACATCGTGGAGCGCCTGTGCGCCTGCTGCTATGAGCAGGCTTGGTACGCCAAGCTGGGCGGCGTCGTCTCCATCAAGTTCCTCATGGAGCGGCTGCCCCTCATCTGGGTGCTGCAGAACCAGCTCACCTTCCTCAAGGCCCTCCTCTTCGTCATGATGGACCTCACCGGAGAGGTGAGGCAGGGGGGAGGGAGGGAGGGGTGGGAGAGGTGAGGCAGGAGGGAGGGAGTGGTGGGAGAGGTGATGGTGGGGGGAGGCTGGGGGAGGGAGGGAGGCGTGGGAGAGTTGAGGCAGTGGGGAGGCTGGGGGAGCCTCTAATAGGCCAGTGTGTCTTCTGATTGGCCTTCTCGTGAGCCCATGCATCTGATCTGGTCTCTCCCCCCCCAGGTATCTAACGGGGCGGTTGCCATGGCGAAGACCACCCTGGAGCAGCTGCTGGTGCGGTGCGCCACCCCACTGAAGGAGGAGGAGAAGGGGGAGGAGCTGCTGGCCGCGCAGGACAAGTCCTTCCACATGGTGACCCACGACCTGGTGCGGGAGGTCACCTCGCCCAACTCCACCGTGCGCAAGCAGGCCATGCACTCCCTACAGGTGCTGGCACAGGTCACTGGCAAGACTGTCACAAGCATCATGGAGCCGCACAAGGAGGTGAGCCTGGAGGAGGAGGGCGGACGTGGTGGAGGGGGGGAGGGTGGAGGGAGGAGGTGACGGGGCTTCTGTCATCTTTCTATTTTCTCTGATGGCGTTTCTTCCTCTTCAACTATCTCTCTCTCTTTGCCTCTCTCCCCCCTCCTCCCACGTATCCCTCTCCCCCCGTCTCCCCCCAGGTCCTGCAGGACATGGTCCCCCCTAAGAAGCACCTCCTGCGCCACCAGCCGGCCAACGCCCAGATCGGCCTGATGGAGGGCAACACATTCTGCACCACCCTGCAGCCGCGCCTCTTCACCATGGACCTCAACGTCATGGAACACAAGGTCTTCTACACGGAGGTGGGCGCGCGCACACACACACACACACACACACACACACACACACACACACACACACACACACACACATATACACACACACACACAGACCTCCTGACATTTGACCCCTCTCCCCCCTGACCCCCCTCCAGCTGCTCAACCTGTGTGAGGCGGAGGACGCGGCCCTGATGAAGCTGCCATGCTACAAGAGCCTTCCCTCGCTGGTGCCGCTGCGCATCGCGGCCCTCAGTAAGCCACGCCCCCCTTCCAGGGCCCTCCCCTCCTCCTCCCTGGCAGGTGTTAGCGCTAGCAAACACACTTATGAGTTATGTGCTTGGCTAACAGGATGCTGTCTGTCTCTCTGTCTGTGTGTCTGTCTCTCTGTCTGTCTGTCAGATGCTCTAGCAGCCTGTAACTACCTGCCCCAGTCGCGGGAGAAGATCATCGCTGCTCTGTTCAAGGCTCTGAACTCGACCAACAGCGAGTGCAGGAGGCGGGCGAGGCCTGCATGAGGAAGGTGGGTGCCACGCCCTCCACCTGGGCCACGCCCTCTATCACCTTGTTTACTTGCACACCTGTTGCGTCTCCATGACGACGTTTCTGTGCGACGCTTCGGTCCGTGTTGAACGTTTAAAGCTGTCAGCCACTCACGTTGCTTCAGGGGTGTGTCCTGGAGGCGTGTCCTGGATGCACAGCCAGCCGCCACTCATGTTGCTTCGGGGGCGTGTCCTGGAGGTGTGTCCTGGACGCACAGCCAGCCTCCACCCATCCCACTTCCGCCCTCCTCCACCCCTCCTCCCTCCCCCCCAACCCTCCTCCACCTCTCCCACCTCCACCCGATCGACTTCACCTCCTATCTCCTCCTTCACCCCCATCCTATCCTCCTCCTCCTCCTCCTCCTCTTCCTCCACTCGTCTGTCAGACATCCTGCCTCCGGCGGCTTGTCACTCCAACCCTCCTCCTCCTCTTGCTGTTTCTGTTTTCTTCCTCTCCAGCCCAATACTCTCCTCCTCTCTGCTCCCCATTCTTTCATCTGTGCTCCTGCTAGCGCTGATGGACCGCTGCCAGCACGGTCGATGGCAGGATGGAGGGTTTTGTTCCCCGGGCTGAGGACCGATGTGGTCGCTGAGCATCATCAACTCTCTCACACACACACACACACACACACGCACACACACACTCTCTGTCTATTTCCTGTGTGTGGCCCTGCCCCTGGATTTTGGTGGCCTTGCCTCAGTTAATGAAGACACAGGAGAGGCTGAGGCTGTGGTGTCTGCCCAGCTGGGAGGTCCTGCAAGGCCACCGCTAATGCCACAGCAATGCTAGCGCTAATGCCACCGCCAGAGCAATGCTAGCGCTAATGCCACAGCCATGGCAAAACCGCTCTCTGCCGTCTTCCTGCTAATGGTCTAGCTCTAAATCTGCATGGTGATGATGAGCCTACTTCCTGTTCCTGCCTGTAGTTCCTGGAGGGCGCCACCATCGAGGTGGACCAGATCCACACTCACATGCGCCCCCTGCTGATGATGCTGGGCGACTACCGCAGCCTGACGCTCAACGTGGTGAACCGCCTGACCTCGGTCACCCGCCTCTTCCCCAACTCCTTCAATGACAAGTTCTGCGACCAGATGATGGTGAGCCCCCGGGTCCTCACTGCTAGAGACGGGCAGCTGATCCAGTGCCTGTATCGTTCCTTTTATATGTATACATTTATTAGTTTATTCATGATCTGTTTTGGATTGACATTTGTAAGCTTTGCAATTTAATACGATTTTTAAGATTTAATCTCAAACATTTCTAGAAGAATCGCGATTGTAGTTAAGGCACCTCCACCAAACACTCCCTACTCTAGTCATTTTACCATTATTTGTTACTTTATTTATAACTTTTATTCCGTTATTTGTAGTATTTTAACACACATTCTCTGATGAACGTACTCAATGTTTCAGACACTCTATCACCCTCATTTATTTTTGTGTCCACTTAACTTTTGTCTCGTCCCAAACTACTTCCCTTTGTCTCTCTCTCTCTCTCTCTGTCTCTCTCTCTCTGTCTCTCTCTCTCTCTCTCTCTCTCTCTCTCTCTCTCTCTCTCTCTCTCTCTCTGTCTCTCTCTCTCTCTCTCTCTCTCTCTCTCTCTCTCTCTGTCACTCTCTCTCTCTATCACTCTCTTTGTCTCTGTCTCTCTCTATCACTCTCTCTGTCTCGGTCTGTGTCTCTCTGTCTCCCCCAGCAACACCTGAGGAAGTGGATGGAGGTGGTGGTGATGACCCACAAGGGCGGACAGCGCAGTGACGGCAGTGTAAGTCCCTCCCTCACTACTCATGTTGTGGAGAGTTGGTTGGTTTGTGGAGGCGGTGGGTCGTTTAGTGGAGGCTGAGGGGAACCCTGCCCTCCACCCCCCCCCCCCCCACCCTGCTCACCGCAGGCCGGCCCCTGGCCCCCTGGGGCCCCTGGGTCTCTGAAGAGATACCGTTCGGAAGTAGAGCTGCTGAAAGCTGTCAAGAGATATTTATTGTGTTCAATTGAGCTATCCTGCTCCAGCTAAATGGGTCCCACGTACACACACACACACACACACACACACACACACACACACACACACACACACACACACACACACACACACACACACACACACACACACACACACACACACACACACACACACACCGGCGTGGTGGGGCCCCTGGTGAGTGGTGAGTGGCCGTATTACAATCAATGATTAATTAGGCGCCTGGCTGGCGGCTGATCACTCCTCGCTACGGGGCCTCATTATCCTCCGACAGATAACCTTGTAGCGCGGGAGGGAGGAGGGCAGGAGGGAGGGGGGGATGGGGGTGAGGAGGAGATGGGAGGGCGGGGGGGGGGTGAGGAGGAGATGCGAGGGGGGGGGGGGTGAGGAGACATTAAGAGGTCGGCGGGGGACTGGAACTGTCGTTTGGACTGGAAGTGTTGATGTGCATCTGAAGCGTGTCGGTGATCACGTGATTGGGATGTTGGGATTTCCGCTCTATTAGGGACATTACGGTAAATATAAAAAACGACAGGAAATCGATCACCGATCAACGATACGCGACCCCCCCGACTTGAGCGTGCGGCATCTTTTTCTTTTCTTTTTGCACCCTTCTTCGGACGTTGCCATCCTGCCTGCCTCGTCTCAGACACACCGGTGTGTCATGAGATGCTAATAGGCTGCTGGCCACACACACACACACACACACGCACACGCACACACTCTTGTGACTCACCTGCTGGTTGTTCTGTTCCGGTACAGCCTGCGCTGGAAGGTGTTGAGGTGAGAAGTAGCCGGTGTTGCGCCCTCTGTTGGTGACCCCCTGTCAGTGACCGGCTGACCCCCCCCCTCCCCCCTCCCCGTCGGTCGGTCGGTCGGTCCATGTTGTTGTTGTGTTGTTGTTGTTGACTCCTGCCCATGTTGTGGTGCTAGTGCTAGTGGTGATGACTTGCCCCGTATCTCTCTGTGTCTGTGGTTGATGGGCAAATAATCTCTTCATGTGTGTCTTACTGTGAGTTGCATCTGTGTCCATGCGTTAACCGGGAGCTCGTCTCAGTGTGAGGTGGAGTACTACCCCCACTTTTCCAGGATCTTCCACAATTATATTTCATTTGTTTCCCACAAGTTGGACAAAGCGAAGACACTGTTTTCCACAGTGGCTGTAAATCCAGGATGTCCCTCAGACTCACGTCCAAGGAGACCCTCCCCTCTTTCATACCTCTCTCTCTCTCTCTCTCTCTCTCTCTCTCCTTTTATCTCGGTCTCTCATCTCCCTCCCTCTCTCTCTTCCCCCCTCCAGGAGATGAAGATATGCTCGGCCATCATCAACCTCTTCCACCTGATTCCCGCCGCGCCCCAGACGCTGGTCAAGCCCCTGCTGGAGGTGGTCATGAAGACCGAGAGGGCCATGCTCATAGAGGTCTGTCTGCCTGTCTGCCTGTCTGCCTGTCTGAGTGGGCTACCTGCTACTGTGTACTGTGGACTTTATACAAATAAGTTGATAGTCAATATGCTCTGGATGGTTCTTCCTTCCACCAAATCCTGTGAGATGCTCCACTGATAATGGTGTCATGTTTCTGAGGCTCTGGGATAATGGGCGTGGTCATGCACCTCGTCCTCCTCCATCTCAGCTGAAGGAGCCTCTTGGAGCTCTGCTCTCCCTGCCCAGGAGTTGAGTCAGCAGAGCGATCATGTTGTCATCTCCACCACCAACAACAAGAGACGTTGATTTATTCATCGCTCTCTCGTGTTTTCCTCATTTATTAACTTGAACATCACAGAGCTGTCATGCAATATTCATTCATGTTGAGGGGAGAAGGGCTTCTAACAACAGATTACCAGATAGTTGTGTTCTCTCCCCCCCCTCTCTCTCTCACTCACACTCTTTCTCCCTCATCCCCTCTCTCTACCTCTCGCTCTCCTTCTCTCCCTCACCCTCTCACTCCCCCCCCCTCTCTCTCTCACAATCTCTCTCTCTCTCTCTCTCCCTCATCCCCTATCTCTCCCTCATCCCCCCTCTCTACCTCTCTCCCCATCTCTCTCTCACACTCTCCCTCTCCCCCTCTCTCTACCTCTCTCCCTCCCTCATCCCCTCTTTTCTCCTCTCTCTCTCTCTCTCTCTCTCTCTCTCTCTCTCTCTCTCTCTCTCTCTCTCTCTCTCTCTCTCTCTCTTTCTTTTTCCCTCCCCCCCTCCAGGCAGGCAGTCCATTCCGGGAGCCGCTGATCAAGTTCCTGACGCGTCACCCCTCCCAGACGGTGGAGCTGTTCATGATGGAGGCCACCCTCAACGACCCGCAGTGGAGCCGCATGTTCATGGTCAGCAGCACCGCCTCCTGCACCACCTCCCTCTACTCCTCCTTCCTCCTCCTCCTGGCCGAGGGATTCAATCAAGAATGATTTTCAAATGCACACAACATGTATAAAACAGTATTGAAGGCCAGCACATGAACACGTGTCCATCATAGTCCCATATGTTTGACTTCTCCAGAGCTTCCTGAAGCATAAGGATGCCAAGCCACTGAGAGACGTGTTGGCCTCCAACCCCAGCCGCTTCGGCCCCCTGCTGGCGCCGGCCGGGACCGCGGCCGCCGTGCGCCCCGGGTCCCCGTCCACCGCCACCACCGCCCGGCTCGACCTGCAGTTCCACGCCATCAAGGTGCTGAAACGCCGACGTTCTGCACCTCTCTGCTCCCGGTGCCGTCACCGTGGAGGAAGCCGTTTTTAACCCGCTGACCTCCGCTCCAACAGATCATCAGCATCATCGTGAAGAACGACGAGGCCTGGCTGGCCGGGCAGCACTCCCTGGTCAGCCAGCTGCGCCGCGTCTGGGTCAGCGAGGCCTTCCAGGAGCGCCACCGCAAGGACAACATGGCTGCCACCAACTGGAAGGAGCCCAAGCTGCTGGCCTTCTGCCTGCTCAGCTACTGCAAGTACGTCTCGTAGATACCTTCTGGTTCTGGTCTGGTCACAGTGTGGATACCTGCTGGCGTGTGGTTCTGTTGTTTAGGAAGTGGTTAGGAGGTGACTATTGAAGTAGATGAATGAATTAGGTTATTCTAATAGTATGTATATATTATCTCGGTGGCGTGGAGGCTCTCTCCTTGTCTTGGTGTCCTGTACACAAGGCTCAACACAGTGGAACATATGGGAGGCCGTCGCTGTTGTTGTATGACGGCGTGTATAACGATGCGTGACGGTGTGTGAATGTTAAGCACCGTTTTAAAACGCTAAACTTTCTTCTGGAAAGTTCACGTTGTTATCTGGATCATTAGCTGAGGTCATCAGCTGCCGCTCCCCGCCGCTCCAATGTTACACAAAGTCACCTTGCTGCTTCAAAAGAAACCTGGCTCGGACGCCAAGCCCCTCTGAACCCTCTCTCCCCTGTCTCCCCCCCCCTCTCCCCCCAGGAGGAACTACATGGAGATCGAGCTGCTGTTCCAGCTGCTGAGGGCCTTCACGGGCCGCTTCCTGTGCAACATGACCTTCCTGAAGGAGTACATGGAGGAGGAGATCCCGCGCAACTACACCATCACCCAGAAGCGCGCCCTCTTCTTCCGCTTCGTCGACTTCAACGACCCCCACTTCAACGACGAGCTCAAAGCCAAGGTCAGCTTCTGGGTTCTGGGGACCGGTGGGGCCGGGGGCCAGGGCCCGGTCCATCAGGACCACTACGCGGTCTATAGAGTTTGCGAGTTGTGTGTTAACCTTGGTGACCCTTGCAGTCAGCGTGTTTGAGGCCTGACGTCTGGTGAGTCGACCGCTGGCTTCCTGATTATTTCGGGAATTTCTGAATCCCTGCAAGACTCGGTGATGACCAGCTCTCAGAGCTCCGCCCACCGGCCAGGAGGCCAATCAGCTCGCACACACGCACACACGCACACACACTGTGTGTTCACGTCTCCTGAGCCCCAACACTGTTTGTCTTTAACTTTATTATTTATCTTTGTTTTTACCACAACTCCCTGAGGAAGCAGTGGTGCGTGCGCACACACACACACACACACACACACACACACACACCACACACACACACACACACACACACACACAACACACACACACACACACAGTGCATACTGTTGTCTGCATCTTAATTGCGCTCCTCTGGCAAGAAGCAGATGTTTGTTTTGTCTTGCTGCTGTCTGGGTGACAGAGAGACATGCTAGTGTAGAGCGGGAGGGAGAGAGAGAAAGAGAGAGGGAGGGAGGTGGAGGGAAGGTGAGCCATAGCAGGTACTTGGACATACTTTCATTTCACTACAAGCAAGTGGAAGTCATTCAGACTTCAGCATCTTTTTCTTGAAGTATGTTCCCGTCTGGGGACTCAAAGACGAATCGTCTTCAGAGACCGACGGGAGGCTGAGGGAACGACTGACTTGGTCTGCAGATGCTTTGTGCTCCTCCTGTCCTTTTATTAGTTTTATTATCCATATGTAAACATGTAAAAGCAAGTCAGTAAGCAAGTAAGTAGCTGTGTGATGGTACTTCAATTCAATTCAATTCAATTTTATTATTATTTGGGTCACGGTTTTCGGTTCTGTACGGTTCTTGTTGTTATTTTTTCTTTTAATCTTTAACACTCCAGCAAATGCGGTGGCCGGTGGGGGGGAAAGGGGAGCCCAATACGTCGATCGCGATCGACCGGTCGATCGCAAAGGAAGTCCGGGTAGATCGCATGCCATTAAAAAAAAATTGATGTTATCATTCATCGGATGAATGATAACAGGGGGGGACGCTGGGGACATGTCCCCACCAATATCCAGCGATATCCATCCCCCCCCCCCATCAGAACCGCGAAGTAACGGAGCCCCCCCCCCCCTTTATATGAAGTATACTCAGGCTTGGTCATTTTTAAGCGATTTTGAGCGGCTGTTTGCGCAGAGGATACCCATGCATGGACAGCCCGTTCTGTTTTTTCGTGCGTGTGTATGTGATGACGTCATCAACGACGCGTCGACGTTACGTCGACTTTATTGATAGAAAAGTCGACTTGAAAAAATGAGAAGTCGTGCAACCCCTAATACATAGTATACATACTACTACATAGTATACATACTACTCCACTACACCTCTTCTTTCGCGCGAAAAGGAAACACACTGTCTGAGGTCACATCCGGTCACGAGGCTGCGCATGAACCGTCGAACCGTACAACGCACACATCCTCCCAACCGAGACAAGCCAACCAAACAGTTTTCGTTTTTTCTCATGAACCGTACCACCCCTAGTACATACATATCATAACCATCATGGAAACCACTTGGGAAGCTGCAACAGATGTTGAGGGGACAGACGTTGAGGGGACAGACGTTGAGGGGACAGACGTTGAGGGGACAGACGTTGAGGGGACAGACGTTGAGGGGACAGACGTTGAGGGGACAGACGTTGAGGGGACAGATGAGGGTTGAGGGTTCTGAGAAGTAACAGCATCAAAATGTGTCTCAAAAGAGAATAATAATAGTCTAAAAGCAACCGTTGAACTCCCTGCATAGAATAGATAAGACAGAGCAGATGACAGAGAAGGGGGTTGGAGTTTTAAAAAAGAGTTTTAAACTTGAGACAGACAGACAGAGTCAGTCAGACAGTCAGAGAGACAGACGGGCAGACGGGCAGGCAGACGGGGGATCCATTAGCAGCCATTAGCTTCCTAGTGTTAGCCAGTGATGAGAAACCGACAGTACAAACAAACATGGCGACCTTTAGCACGCTAACGCGGTGACATTTACACCCTGATGGACGGAGCAGATAATAGTGAGGGAGGATGAGAAGACAGGGGGAGAGAGAGAGAGAGAGAGAGAGAGAGAGAGAGAGAGAGAGAGAGAGAGAGAGAGAGAGAGAGAGAGAGAGAGAGAGAGAGAGAGAGAGGAGAGAGAGAGAGAGAGAGAGAGAGAGAGAGAGAGAGAGAGAGAGAGAGGGGGGAGAGAGAGCAAGAGAGAGAGACACACGAGATCAGACAGACGGTCACGAGGCTGCGCATGACATGAACCGTCGAACCGTACAACGCACACATCCTCCGAACTGAGACAAGCCAACCAAACAGTTTTCGTTTTTTCTCATGAACCGTACCACCCCTAGTACATACATATCATAACCATCATGGAAACCACTTGGGAAGCTGCAACAGATGTTGAGGGGACAGACGTTGAGGGGACAGACGTTGAGGGGACAGACGTTGAGGGGACAGATGAGGGAGGTTGAGGGGACAGACGTTGAGGGGACACTGGAAGCTGCAACAGATGTTGAGGGGACAGACGTTGAGGGGACAGATGTTGAGGGGACAGACGTTGAGGGGACAGATGAGGGTTGAGGGTTCTGAGAAGTAACAGCATCAAAATGTGTCTCAAAAGAGAATAATAATAGTCTAAAAGCAACCGTTGAACTCCCTGCATAGAATAGATAAGACAGAGCAGATGACAGAGAAGGGGGTTGGAGTTTTAAAAAAGAGTTTTAAACTTGAGACAGACAGACAGAGTCAGTCAGACAGTCAGAGAGACAGACGGGCAGACGGGCAGGCAGACGGGGGATCCATTAGCAGCCATTAGCTTCCTAGTGTTAGCCAGTGATGAGAAACCGACAGTACAAACAAACATGGCGACCTTTAGCACGCTAACGCGGTGACATTTACACCCTGATGGACGGAGCAGATAATAGTGAGAGAGGATGAGAAGAGACAGAGGGAGAGAGAGAGAGAGAGAGAGAGAGGAAGAGAGAGAGAGAGAGAGAGAGAGAGAGAGGAGAGAGAGAGAGAGAGAGAGAGAGAGAGAGAGAGAGAGAGAGAGAGCAGATGGTTGGGATGTCATGATGAGCCAAAGTTAAACACTAAACGAGAATAGATGAGGAGACAAAGTCATGGAGGAGGAGGAGGAGGAGAGGAGGAGAGGGGGAGATGAGATGAGAGGAGGGAGGAGAGGAGAGGGAGAGAGAGAGAGAGAGAGAGAGAGGAGGGGGAGAGAGAAAGAGGGGAGGAGAGAGGAGAGAAGAAGAGAGAGGAGGGGAGGAGGAGAGAGAGAAGAGAGGGGAGGAGAGGAGAGGAGGAGGGTGGAGTCTGAAGATGAGGGTATGGACTGTGTGGCGCGGCTGGTGCTGTGTGTCTAGTTGACGTGTGGATCTGGTCGTGATGGCTGTGAGTTAGGTTGTCCTCCACTCGCGGGTTAGGAGGGCCGGAGGCTCGAGTCCCCTACTTTGCGGACGCACTCTTTCGTAATTAGCTAGTTTGAGGGATCGCAGCTGCGGTTGCCTGGATGTGTGTGGGAGGACCGGATGAAGGGTGGAGGTCGGGGTGGTGACATGGATGGAGAGAGAGTTATGCCATACAGTAGTGTGGCGTGAATGGGGGCTTGCAGGACCTGTACCTGTAATAAGAAGTGTGTGTTGTGTCCATGTTGTTGTTGTCTGTTGTTTGTGGTGCGTGGTGTGTATGGCTGTCCCATGCTGTATGAGACCGCCGGGGCCCGAGGCTAGAAAACCTGCAAATAGGTCTGAAGAAAGGCCCCGAGGCTGCTCCCACCTGCCCGCACTCCAGCGTAGAGGAAGGCGTTGCAGATTAGCCTTAGAAGGCATGACGGTAGGAGAGAGGAGACACACACATTAGGGGGCGTGGCTTTGCCCAGGAACCTGAATTCACCTGCTCCCAGGTGACCCCGCCCAGGAACCTGAATTCACCTGCTCCCACAGACCCCGCCCAGGAACCTGAATTCACCTGCTCCCACAGACCCCGCCCAGGAACCTGAATTCACCTGTGCGCATACAGCCATGTCAGTCTCTTGAAGTTTTATTTTTAAACCATAAAAGATGTTCACAGTGAGATCAAGATCGCCTCTTTGGTAATTATGCTTGTGTACTTGTACTGAGTGGTAACTATGCTTGTGTACTTGTACTGAGTGGTAACTATGCTTGTGTACTTGTACTGAGTGGTAACTATGCTTGTGTACTTGTACTGAGTGGTAACTATGCTTGTGTACTTGTACTGAGTGGTAACTATGCTTGTGTACTTGTACTGAGTGGTAACTATGCTTGTGTACTTGTACTGAGTGGTAACTATGCTTGTGTACTTGTACTGAGTGGTAACTATGCTTGTGTACTGTGCATAAATAGGAGGTAAGGTAAAACGCCCAGAGAGAGAGGATGAATATGTATTATGATGAGACAAACAGGCTGACTGGATTAATCACAAGCTGTTTGAATTTATACTTTTAATGGAATTTCTCAATTAAAAATTTTAAAAATCAAATGTCTATTGATTGCGTGGGCAAACCCATTATGTTTAGCAGCTACGTAAAATATGAATATCGTCAATACTTTAAGGAGCGCACTTCCAAATAACTGCGGCATGGTTAACCTTGATGGAAGCACGTGGTACATCTGAATGTAGTGTGTGTGTGTGTGTGTAGAGAGTAGTATTCTGTCTGACCGGTTCATCAGAAGGCGTTAAAGTCACGCGAGGGGAGAGCGCAACATGAAACCCTCACAGCACCGCCCAACGCACACGCAACCGCTTGGAAGAGTGGTGAGAATGACGACATGACAACAGGTTTATGACTCCGTTTGACGTGACCATCATGCCAACTGGTCAGAAAATGGATGCCTTGTAAACACGTATGCAGAAACAGGTCAGACTAATGTATTTGTGTTCAACACAACACAAATCATTTCGCCAAAAAAAGATATTGTGCAATATTGCGCCATGTTTACCTTTAAAACACTTTAAATAGACAGAAGACTGAAGACTGAAACTAGCCTGCTCAACACGTCCAACCGTATCAGTCTGGAGCGTCAGGCACAGAGACGCAACCGCTAAGAAATACCGGTCCCATTAAAACACACACACACACACACACACACACACACACACACACACACACACACACACACACACACACACCACACACACACACACACACACACACACACACACACACACACACACACACACACACACACACACACACACACACACACTGGGTTGGCATTCTACGGGCCAGGCGAGAGCGTAGAGCTGTGTGCAGCAGACAGAGGGCTGATGAAGTGGTGAACAGCAGCATAGCTCCGCGCACAACAGAGCTAACGACTGCATTTATTAACCGGGGTCCCCGTCTGCTCATGGACCGCGCCGCCGATCCGTCTGGGAGGAGGAGGACGACGGGGCCACGCTCAGAGGGACACGCAACCGCATATGTTCCCGATCCTGCGCTCACGCATTATTCACACGAACACACACACACACACACAAGAACACACACACACACACACACAGTAGCTCCAAGACAGAAGCCAAGAGGACGCGGGGCCCGTCTGTCTCAGTCTCCGTCATCTCACCGTATTCATTCCAGCGCTCCGTGACATCAATCACTGTAACGTCACCTCGCATTACCACACCGTCGTCACATGATTAGTGGGGAGTCCTCCGTGTGTGTGTGTGTGTGTGTGTGTGTGTGTGTGGTGTGGTGTGTGTGTGTGTGTGTGTGTGTGTTGAAGAATTGAGACAAAATACCTCTAAGCTCGAAGGCTGGTGCCTCTCTGCAGCTGTGCTTTAATTATATTGGATCCCATTACTTCCCTGCTAAGCAAATAGTGCATGTGTGCGTGTGCATGTGTGCGTGTGGTGCATGTGTGCGTGTGTGCATGTGTGTGTGTCTATAGCTCTGCCACCTTAGGGTGGGGGGGGGGCGGGTCCACAATATGCATCAGGCTCAGAAGATAATGAACCAGCAGCTCCGGGGAGTGAATCCTAAATGGAAGCACATGAGCAGAGTTCAGCCAGGGGCTCCACGGGCGGCGGTGCTGACAGCCACGCCAGGCTTCAGCTCTGTTCGTTAGCCAAGCCCACTGTGATACCTTATTCGTTTATTAAGTTATATTATATTACACACGGTCGTGATGTAGGGACCACAATCACATTTCAGGCGTTTCATTTTTGGATGACAGAGGAGAGACGAACTGATGGGCAGTTTGGAAACCAACATGTAAGACTCTCTTCAAATGAAGTTCACCCCTTATTACCCCTGTTTTTAAATGCCCGTATGACACCCATTGCACTCTGAACCATCCCTGGAAGGAGGGATCCCCCACTCTGAGGTTCCTCTTCGAGATTTCTTCCTTGTTAATTAAGGGACTCGTTTCTTGTCCTTAGGGGGGCGGGGCTAGGGGGGTGTGTCATAAATCACGTTTGGCCCATAACAATCTGGCCTGTAAAGCCCTTTGAGACTGTCTTGTGATTAAGCTATACGGCCACCCCTAGTATTTACTGTACATCTCATCCTCATCATCCTCATCATCCTCATCAGGTGCTGGACCCCGAGAAGCAGGCGGACCTGCTGGACTCCCTGCGGATCTACCTGCTGCAGTTCTCCACCCTGCTGGTGGAGCACGCGCCGCACCACATCCACGACAACAACAAGTCACGCAACAGCAAGCTGCGGCGCCTCATGACCTTCGCCTGGCCTTGCCTGCTGCCCAAGGCCTGCGTGGACCCCGCCTGCAAGTACAGCGGGCACCTGCTGCTGGCGCACATCATCGCCAAGTTCGCCATCCACAAGAAGATCGTCCTGCAGGTGAGGCCGGAGGGGGGAGAGGGGGGATGGTAGGGGGGAGATAGAGGGGGGAGATGAGGCTAAGTCACATTTGGGGTCGAGTGCCGTTCTACTGCCTTCTGACCTGGAGGGTCTTGTGTGTGTGCGCAGGTGTTCCACAGCCTCCTGAAGGCCTACACCATGGAGGCCCGGGCCATCGTGCGGCAGGCCATGGCTATCCTGACCCCGGCGGTCCCGGCCCGCATGGAGGATGGACACCAGATGCTGACCCACTGGACCCGCAAGATCATCGTGGAGGAGGGCCACACCGTGCCCCAGCTGGTCCACATCCTGCACCTCATCGTGCAGCACTTCAGGGTAAGAACACCAGCACCTGGAGGTCCTGGACACCTGGAGGTCCTGGACACCTGGAGGTCCTGGAGACCTGTAGATCCAGGACACCTGGAGGTCCTGGAGACCTGTAGATCTAGGACACCTGGAGGTCCAGGACACCTGGATGTGTCCAACTCTCCAGCGGGTGCCTGGTATTTGTCCTGGTTTGTTTTCTCTGTGGTTTTCTTAGCTGGAGCTCTGATCTCACCGTTGGTTCATTTTAAATCCTTTAACATCACTTCTTCTGGAGCCTGGCTTAGTAAGCGCTTTACCTACGAGCAGCGTTGGTCCTCTCTCACCACGCCGTACGTTCACATTCAATCCACCATCACTCTATAACCTTAAACCTTCACGTCTATTTCATATTTCTCTCATTATGGTTCTGCCCACCCAACAAAGACGGCTCTCTCCCTGAACCCCTCTAAAGGTGTCGGGGTGCTGGGGGGCGTGGTCTTGATGAGGTGGCGTCTGTCACGCCACTCTCAAATCTACAAGAAAGAAAGAAATACGTTTGAAAGTAGTTTTTGTTTGGAGCACACAGCAAACAACCGTCCCACCCACCTGAACATGGGGGATAGACTCAGGGGGGAAAACAAGAGAAGGTCATTTTGATGCACAACAAAACATAATGGAATGAATACAGAGGTAATGGAAGGAGTTGGTGTCGAACAGGCGGATACAAAGATAAAACAGAAAAGATAAACGGATACGGCTCAACAGTTCTTTCCTTAAACTGTCTTCTAAAGTTTTCAACTTTCTGAACAAAGTTGTATGAACCCCAGCGAGGCATTCTCCTCCCTCCCTCCCTCCCTCCCTCCCTCCCTCCCTCCCCCCTGGTGGGAGCGTGGACCAGACCTGCTCGTCATGGTGACGGTGTCTCCGTAGCTCAGCTCTCTGGCAGCTGACAGCTCCCCAGCCTACATGACTAATCTCATGTAATCACATCAGCATAATAACGTCAGGGAGTGGATGATGACAGATGATAGAGATGTGTGTGCGTGGGTGTGGGAGTGTGTGTGTGTGTGTGGGGATGTGTGTGTGTGTGTGTGGGGATGTGTGTGTGTGTGTGTCTCCACATCAGTCTGCGTGAGTGTGTGACAGACAGGGCTTAACCTCTCTGTCCATTAGAGGCTTAGAAGTCCTGCTCTATCGACCGTAATTAGCCTCAAAGTGGAGAGCTCTAATATTCCCTGGCAACAGAACATCTCCCGCCTTTCAAAAGAGAGAGAGAGAGTGTGTGTATTGATGTGTGTGTGTTGGTGTGTGTGTGTGTGTGTTGGTGTGTGTGTATGTGTGCGCGTGCTAGCTAATGTGTGTCATCATGTCCTTGAGGCTTAAAGGGAGTGTGACTTCAGAGACTCTCTCCCTCTGACTCTCGGTGGTGTCTCTCGCCCCCCCTCGCTGGTGAACCTGGGCTCACTACAAACACTGAGCCTTTCATATGCAGATCCATATTTCACATTTTGTGGGAGACACTCGGCTTTGCTTTGAACGCAACCCGTTTAGTTTGAAGTTCAAAGTGTTTGGTACTGAAGTGTTTTATAGGACACAGCTAGAATAGTGTTATAATAGAGTTATAATATTATCTAATAGAGGTTATTACACAGTATGACTTAGTATGATGGATCATATTTCATTTCATTATACATTCAGTGTGATGGTGTTGGGTGTGTTACCTGGGACTGGTTGAGTGACGGCGTTGGGTGTGTTACCTGGTACTGGTTGAGTGACGGTGTTGGGTGTGTTACCTGGTACTGGTTGAGTGACGGTGTTGGGTGTGTTACCTGGTACTGGTTGAGTGACGGTGTTGGGTGTGTTACCTGGTACTGGTTGAGTGACGGTGTTGGGTGTGTTACCAGGTGTACTACCCGGTCCGCCACCACCTGGTGCAGCATATGATTAGCGCCATGCAGCGTCTGGGCTTCACCCCCAGCGTCACCATCGAGCAGCGCAAGCTAGCGGTGGACCTGGCCGAGGTGGTCATCAAGTGGGAACTGCAGAGGATCAAAGACCAGCAGGTAGAGACCACACACACACACACACCTACACACACACACACACACATGCACACACACACACACACACACACACACACACACGCACACACACACCTGCACACACACACCTACACACCTGCACACACACCTGCACACACACACCTACACATACACACACACCTGCACACACACACATCTGCAGATGCACACATGCACACCTGCACAGTACCAGAAAGTCCAACTAATAATCAAGTGAATCTGCTTCTCTCTCCTCCTCCTCCTCTCTCCTCCTCTCCCTGCCCACTCCTCCTCCTCCTCCTCCCCTCCTCTCTCCTCCTGTCTCTCCTCTTCTCCCCCAGCCGGAGGTGGAGGCAGAGGCGGGGTCCGGGGCCGGCGAGGGCCCCAGCGGCGCGGCGGGGGGGGTGAAGAGGAGCCTGCCTGCCGACGCCGCCACCACCGCCAGCGGGGTCGCCTCCGGGGTCGCTGGCGGCGTCCCCAGCGGGGTCGCCACCGGGGCAGCAGCAGCAGCCGCCGCCGGCCAGGATGTCAAGAGGTTCCGCACGGCCAGCGGAGCCGCCGCCGCCGCCGGCACCGCCGTAAGATGACCCCCCACCATGGAGTTCTGGACTCTTCTGGGTGAACTGGAACCAGTGGCTTTCATTATCAACTCTTCTCTCTCTGTGTGTGTGTGTGTGTGTGTGTGTGTGTGTGTGTGTGTGTGTGTGTGTGTGTGTGTGTGTGTGTGTGTGTGTGTGTGTGTGTGTGTGTGTGTGTGTGTGTGTGTGTGTGTGTGTGTGTGTGTGTGTGTGTGTGTGTGTGTGTGTGTGTGTGTGTGTGTGTGTGTGCAGGCGTTTGTGCGGAGCCAGACCATGCCGGGCACCGAGACTCAGCTCACCAAACCGGTGGAGAAGCTCCACACAGACACCGTGGTTAACTTCCTCATCCGGATCGCCTGCCAGGTAACACCTCGCTCTAGCTCTCTCTCTCTCTCTCGCTCTCTCATGGCTACCCCACCACACACACACAGGTATGACTACCATCCGTGTCAGCAGGACATGGTTCAGCTGAATCCCCCAGTGGGCCTGAGAGGACACACAGTGTGGCTGTCCTCGATGCAGCTACACACACGCACACACACACACACACACACACACACACGTGTGTGCGGTGTGTCCTTGATGCAGCTGATAACACACACAGAGACACACACACACACACACACACACACCACACACACACACACACACACACCCCCACACACACACACACACACACACACACACACACACACACACACACACACACACACACACACACACACACACACACACACACACACACACACACACACACACACACACACACACACACACACACACACACACACACACACACACACACACACACACACACACACACACACACACACACACACACACACACACACACATACACACACACACACACACACACACACACACACACACACACACACACACACACACACACACACACACACACACACACACACACACACACACACACACACACACACACACACACACACACACACACACACACTGCACACACACACGCACACACACACACACACACACACACACACACACACACACATACACACACACACACACACACACACACACACACACACACACACACACACATCACACACACACACACACACACACGCACACACACACACACACACACACACACACCTGCACACACACACATCTGCAGATGCACACATGCACACCTGCACAGTACCAGAAAGTCCAACTAATAATCAAGTGAATCTGCTTCTCTCTCCTCCTCCTCCTCTCTCCTCCTCTCCCTGCCCACTCCTCCTCCTCCTCCTCCTCCCCTCCTCTCCTCCTCTCCTCTCCCTCCTCTCCTCCCCTCTCTCCTCTCTCCTCCTCTCTCCTCTGTCTCTCCTCTTCTCCCCCAGCCGGAGGTGGAGGCAGAGGCGGGGTCCGGGGCCGGCGAGGGCCCCAGCGGCGCGGCGGGGGGGGTGAAGAGGAGCCTGCCTGCCGACGCCGCCACCACCGCCAGCGGGGTCGCCTCCGGGGTCGCCGGCGGCGTCCCCAGCGGGGTCGCCACCGGGGCAGCAGCAGCAGCCGCCGCCGGCCAGGATGTCAAGAGGTTCCGCAGGCGTTTGTGCGGAGCCAGACCATGCCGGGCACCGAGACTCAGCTCACCAAACCGGTGGAGAAGCTCCACACAGACACCGTGGTTAACTTCCTCATCCGGATCGCCTGCCAGGTAACACCTCGCTCTAGCTCTCTCTCTCTCTCTCGCTCTCTCATGGCTACCCCACCACACACACACAGGTATGACTACCATCCGTGTCAGCAGGACATGGTTCAGCTGAATCCCCCAGTGGGCCTGAGAGGACACACAGTGTGGCTGTCCTCGATGCAGCTACACACACGCACACACACACACACACACACACACACACACACACACACACACACGTGTGTGTGGTGTGTCCTTGGATGCAGGTCTGGTATAAAGCTCAGTGCCTCCTCCCGGCTGCTCGTGTTGTTATTGTTCAGCTGAGAAGATCATCCTGGGTACTTCCTGTGTGTGACTCCTCTCTACTTCCTGTGTGTGACTCCTCTCTACTTCCTCTGTGTGACTCCTCTCTACTTCCTCTGTGTGACTCCTCTCTACTTCCTCTGTGTGACTCCTCTCTACTTCCTCTGTGTGACTCCTCAGTACTTCCTCTGTGTGACTCCTCTCTACTTCCTCTGTGTGACTCCTCTCTACTTCCTCTGTGTGACTCCTCTCTACTTCCTCTGTGTGACTCCTGTGTGACTCCTCAGTACTTCCTGTGTGTGACTCCTCAGTACGTCCTCTGTGTGACTTCTCTCTACTCCCTTTGTGTGACTCCTCAGTACTTCCTGTGTGTGACTCCTGGGTGCTTCCTGTGTGTGACTCCTCTCTACTTCTTCTGTGTGTCTCCTCAGTACTTCCTGTGTGTGACTCCTGAGTACTTCCTGTGTGTGACTCCTGGGTGCTTCCTGTGCAGGTGAACGACAGCACCAGCGTGGCGGGCTCTCCCGGGGAGCTGCTCTCCCGCCGCTGCGTCAGCCTCATGAAGACGGCGCTCCGACCCGACATGTGGCCGCGTGCCGAGCTCAAGCTGCAGTGGTTCGACAAGCTGCTGATGACCGTGGTGAGAGAGACACGCCTCCCTCCTTCCTCCCTGTAGGGGTCCCTGCAGACACGGGGTCCCTGCAGACACGGGGGGGCCCACTGCAATTAGTTTAAAAGCGAGGCTGCGGTGCAGAAGTCTTCGATTGTGGGCACTTGAATCATTACAAAACGTGTGTGTTGTGTGGTTTTTAATTATGCACCAATAAGCAGATTCTTGTCCAATCCTGCAAGATAAACACATTTTCTGTTATGAACGTACAGGTTTTCGTTACGCTGTAATTGGATATAATGTCCCTATAGAGAGACCAGCGTACAGGTCACTTATGGATCTGAGCTAAATTGATTGGATAGCAGCGAGGTGCCGTGCTTCAGGACACGACGTGGAACAAGTCACCTGGGATCTCTAACTGTGCTGCGCTGCTGCGGAACTTAATCCTCTCCCATTCTTGGATTCCAGTAAATAATTCTGCAACATGTGCAACAGTTTGAGTCTGCAACAGACTCTTCATGTTAAATGTCGTCACGGTAACGGTTATCTGAACATTCCTCCTGTCCACACTTTATATCCAGCATCTCTTTATGTTGCTTATTGTTTAGTTCTCTCTTATCATCGTCCAGCTAAACCGGACAAGAAAGGAAGTCCTTCAAGGTGTTGTCCTCACTACTGGGGGGGAGGGGGGGGAGATAAGGGGGGAGTCTATCCAGTCCACCGTGAGGCCCCGCCCTCCCCCTCCTTTTCCTCCTATCAACACCCCTCCCCACCTCCTCCTCCTCTCTTCTCCTCCTCTCCTCTGTATCCTTTGCTCTTTCTTCCCACCGTTTCTTTCTCTCCCTCTCACCCTCCCCCCTCCCCCCTCCCCCCTCTCCCTCTCACCCCTCCCGTTTGGTGCGACCCAGACAAGGTTATCTCTGCTGGCCGTCTCCTCCTCACCGTGTTCTCCCCCGACGTGGACCGGCATCTCCCCTCCACCTCCTCCCCCTCCCTCCCCCTGCTCCTCTCCCCTCCACCTCCTCCTCCTCCCCCTCCCTCCCCCTGCTCCTCTCCCCTCCACCTCCTTTGCACTTGCTCTGCCGCTGTAAATGTCCCCCGGGAACCGCCTGGCAAGCAAGGCTTTACACACACACACACACACACACACACGGTGTAGCTGTGGTGTGTGTGTGTGTGTAGCCTGGTTTTCAGTCTAAGGAACGTCGATGTTAATCACATCTGGAATCATCGGCTCATTGTGTTCGTGAGCCAGCGATTACATGGTGTGTGTGTGTGTGTGTGTGTGTGTGTGTGTGTGTGTGTGAATACAGGCACATAGGTGTGTCTTGTTATCGCCATGTTATCGACTCAGTGTTGTGGGGGTAAAACATGGCAGGGCGGATCCCCTGCCACCGGCCCCCGGGTCGTACCACAGTGTTCGTGAGGCCAGATCAGAGCGGGTTCTGCTCCAGATCAGAGCGGGTTCTGCTCCAGATCAGAGCGGGTTCTGCTTCAGATCAGAGCGGGTCCTGCTCCAGATCAGAGCGGGTTCTGCTCCAGATCAGAGCGGGTTCTGCTCCAGATCAGAGCCGCTTCTGCTTCAGATCAGAGTGAGTTCTGCTCCAGATCAGAGCCGCTTCTGCTTCAGATCAGAGTGAGTTCTGCTCCAGATCCGAGAGGGTTCTGCTCCAGATCCGAGAGGGTTCTGCTCCAGATCCGAGAGGGTTCTGCTCCAGATTACAGCCGTGCCGCTCCACCGGACACCTGATTGTAATTTTAGACAACATTAGGTTGTGATGTGGAGCATTGATCTTTGGTTTAGTGCTGATGGTAATTGCGGCGGTCGTCTTCGTGCGAGGAATACGTCTCTCTGTGTACCGAATATTGATCCCCCACTGCTCCTGTGTGTGTGTGTGTGTGTGTGTGTGTGTGTGTGTGTGTGTGTGTGTGTGTGTGTGTGTGTGTGTGTGTGTGTGTGTGTGTGTGTGTGTGTGTGTGTGTGTGTGTGTGTGTGTGTGTGTGTGTGAATGAATGCATTCCCTGAATAAATAAAGTTTCCCAGAAGCCAGACAGATGTTCTTCTCTTCCCCCCCCCAGGAGCAGCCAGCCCAGGCCAACTTCTCCAACATCTGCACGGGTCTGGAGATCCTGTGCTTCCTGCTGTCGGTGCTGCAGTCCCCGGCCATCCTGGCTCACTTCAAGCCCCTGCAGCGCGGGGTGGCCGCCTGCATGACCTGCGGGAACACCAAGGTGCTGAGGGCCGTGCACTCCCTGCTGTCCAGACTCATGAGCATCTTCCCCACCGAGCCCAGTGAGCCTGCACACACACACACACACACACACACACACACACACACACACACACACACACACACACACACACTAAGTCATGCCTCGCTGCTGCAGGCACGTCCATCGGCACGTCCACCGTGGCCTCCAAGTACGAGGAGCTGGAGTGTCTGTACGCGGCGGTGGGCAAGGTGATCTACGAGGGCCTCACCAACTATGAGAAGACCACCACCACCGCCAACCCCACCCAGCTGTTTGGTAAGGACTCTCTCTCTCTCTTTCTCGCTCTGTCTCTCTCTCTCTCTCTCTCTCGCTCTGTCTCTCTCTCTCTCTCTCTCTCTCTTGTGCATATATGTGTGTGTGTGTGTGTGCAGTATAGACAGCTGCATCTCTTGTAGTGCTCTGTGGGCACCCCTGGTGTTCCAGGAGACGGATGGTTGTTGTTGCAGAACAAGCTAAAGGTAGCGTTAGCTGCTGGGCGTCTCATAAAGGCGCCGCCGCGGGAAGCCAGGCTGCGTGATGCATGCCTCTGGCCCGAGGGCTGACATCTTAACACCCCCCCCCCCCAGCTCCCAGAGGGGCGGGACATTACTCATACCTCTCAGCCTCCTCCCTCTCTTCTACTGTTAGACTGAAAATAACAAATCAGATCCCAGGGGACTCGCTGGTGGAGGGTCAGCACCCTGCTGACTCTGTGTTGGGGGAGAGAGAGAGAGAGAGAGATGTTTGGTTCTATACCTGTGTGTGTGTGGTGCACATGCTCAGGTGCACGCAGCCATGTTAATATCACACCATGGTGTCTCCGTGTTAATATCACACCATGATGTCTCCGTGTTAATATCACACCATGATGGGATCTCCGTGTTAATATCACACCATGATGTCTCCGTGTTAATATCACACCATGATGTCTCCGTGTTAATATCACACCATGATGTCTCCGTGTTAATATCACACCATGATGTCTCCATGTTAATATCTGCTCCCTCCAGGAACGTTGATGATCCTGAAGTCGGCGTGCAGCTACAACGCCAGCTACATCGACCGGCTCATCTCAGTGTTCATGCGCTCGCTGCAGAAGATGGTGAGGGAACACCTGAGCCTGCAGCAGGCTAACCCCGGAGCTGCAGAGGCCAGCACAGGTAACGCAAGATACACTCCTACTAGACGTACTGTTATAGGTACCAGACACTCCTACTAGACTGTACTGTTATAGGTACCACACACTCCTACTAGACGTACTGTTATAGGTACCACACACTCCTACTAGACGTACTGTTATAGGTACCACACACTCCTACTAAGTACTGTTATAGGTACCACACACTCCTACTTAGATGTATGTTATAGGTACCACCACACTCCTACTAGACGTACTGTTATAGGTACCACACACTCCTACTAGACGTACTGTTATAGGTACCACACACTCCTACTAGATGTACTGTTATAGGTACCACACACTCCTACTAGACGTACTGTTATAGGTACCACACACTCCTACTAGACGTACTGTTATAGGTACCACACACTCCTACTAGACGTACTGTTATAGGTACCACACACTCCTACTAGATGTACTGTTATAGGTACCACACACTCCTACTAGACGTACTGTTATAGGTACCACACACTCCTACTAGACGTACTGTTATAGGTACCACACACTCCTACTAGACGTACTGTTATAGGTACCACACACTCCTACTAGATGTACTGTTATAGGTACCACACACTCCTACTAGACGTACTGTTATAGGTACCACACACTCCTACTAGACGTACTGTTATAGGTACCACACACTCCTACTAGATGTACTGTTATAGGTACCACACACTCCTACTAGACGTACTGTTATAGGTACCACACACTCCTACTAGATGTACTGTTATAGGTACCACACACTCCTACTAGACGTACTGTTATAGGTACCACACACTCCTACTAGATGTACTGTTATAGGTACCACACACTCCTACTAGACGTACTGTTATAGGTACCACACACTCCTACTAGACGTACTGTTATAGGTACCACACACTCCTACTAGATGTACTGTTATAGGTACCACACACTCCTACTAGACGTACTGTTATAGGTACCACACACTCCTACTAGATGTACTGTTATAGGTACCACACACTCCTACTAGACGTACTGTTATAGGTACCACACACTCCTACTAGACGTACTGTTATAGGTACCACACACTCCTACTAGATGTACTGTTATAGGTACCACACACTCCTACTAGACGTACTGTTATAGGTACCACACACTCCTACTAGACGTACTGTTATAGGTACCACACACTCCTACTAGATGTACTGTTATAGGTACCACACACTCCTACTAGATGTACTGTTATAGGTACCACACACTCCTACTAGATGTACTGTTATAGGTACCACACACTCCTACTAGACGTACTGTTATAGGTACCACACACTCCTACTAGATGTACTGTTATAGGTACCACACACTCCTACTAGACGTACTGTTATAGGTACCACACACTCCTACTAGATGTACTGTTATAGGTACCACACACTCCTACTAGATGTACTGTTATAGGTACCACACACTCCTACTAGATGTACTGTTATAGGTACCACACACTCCTACTAGACGTACTGTTATAGGTACCACACACTCCTACTAGATGTACTGTTATAGGTACCACACACTCCTACTAGACGTACTGTTATAGGTACCACACACTCCTACTAGATGTACTGTTATAGGTACCACACACTCCTACTAGATGTACTGTTATAGGTACCACACACTCCTACTAGACGTACTGTTATAGGTACCACACACTCCTACTAGACGTACTGTTATAGGTACCACACACTCCTACTAGATGTACTGTTATAGGTACCACACACTCCTACTAGACGTACTGTTATAGGTACCACACACTCCTACTAGACGTACTGTTATAGGTACCACACACTCCTACTAGACGTACTGTTATAGGTACCACACACTCCTACTAGATGTACTGTTATAGGTACCACACACTCCTACTAGACGTACTGTTATAGGTACCACACACTCCTACTAGATGTACTGTTATAGGTACCACACACTCCTACTAGACGTACTGTTATAGGTACCACACACTCCTACTAGACGTACTGTTATAGGTACCACACACTCCTACTAGATGTACTGTTATAGGTACCACACACTCCTACTAGATGTACTGTTATAGGTACCACACACTCCTACTAGACGTACTGTTATAGGTACCACACACTCCTACTAGACGTACTGTTATAGGTACCACACACTCCTACTAGATGTACTGTTATAGGTACCACACACTCCTACTAGACGTACTGTTATAGGTACCACACACTCCTACTAGACGTACTGTTATAGGTACCACACACTCCTACTAGATGTACTGTTATAGGTACCACACACTCCTACTAGATGTACTGTTATAGGTACCACACACTCCTACTAGACGTACTGTTATAGGTACCACACACTCCTACTAGACGTACTGTTATAGGTACCACACACTCCTACTAGATGTACTGTTATAGGTACCACACACTCCTACTAGACGTACTGTTATAGGTACCACACACTCCTACTAGATGTACTGTTATAGGTACCACACACTCCTACTAGACGTACTGTTATAGGTACCACACACTCCTACTAGATGTACTGTTATAGGTACCACACACTCCTACTAGATGTACTGTTATAGGTACCACACACTCCTACTAGACGTACTGTTATAGGTACCACACACTCCTACTAGATGTACTGTTATAGGTACCACACACTCCTACTAGATGTACTGTTATAGGTACCACACACTCCTACTAGACGTACTGTTATAGGTACCACACACTCCTACTAGATGTACTGTTATAGGTACCACACACTCCTACTAGATGTACTGTTATAGGTACCACACACTCCTACTAGACGTACTGTTATAGGTACCACACACTCCTACTAGATGTACTGTTATAGGTACCACACACTCCTACTAGATGTACTGTTATAGGTACCACACACTCCTACTAGACGTACTGTTATAGGTACCACACACTCCTACTAGATGTACTGTTATAGGTACCACACACTCCTACTAGATGTACTGTTATAGTAAGGTACCACACACTCCTACTAGACGTACTGTTATAGGTACACACACTCCTACTAGATGTACTGTTATAGGTAACACACACTCCTACTAGACGTACTGTTATAGGTACGACACTCCTACTAGATGTACTGTTATAGGTACCGCACACTCCTACTAGATGTACTGTTATAGGTACCACACACTCCTACTAGACGTGACTGTTATAGGTACCACACACTCCTACTAGACGTACTGTTATAGGTACCACACACTCCTACTAGACGTACTGTTATAGGTACCACACACTCCTACTAGACGTACTGTTATAGGTACCACACACTCCTACTAGACGTACTGTTATAGGTACCACACACTCCTACTAGATGTACTGTTATAGGTACCACACACTCCTACTAGATGTACTGTTATAGGTACCAGGTGACCAGCACAGCTACGTGTACAGAAGAGATACCAAAAACAAATGGTAACATGGCTCCACACAACAAGATGGCATGTGAGATCTGAGACCATCACAGGTTCACGAGACTACAGGCCGTTTAACGGAGACCAGGTCCCCTTGAATCATTCCAAAGCCGCATTGTGAGTGACTGAAGGTGAACACATGAAAGTGGTAAAGAAGCGAACAATGGCTGCAGTCTTGGGAGAAAGCATTGATGCGTGTGAACACAATTGCACACTTCCACAGCCTGACCCGGTGAGAGTTATCTGAAGGCTCGCGTCTCCCGTGTGTCCGAGTGTTGTGTCCACACCGAGGCCGGCGGCGACCTCTCTGGATCAAAAGCTGCGTTCCCTGAAAGGCGCTATCGCCCGGGAGATCCGACCCGGAGAGCCCGGTTTCACTGGGAATGTCCCCGCGCTCTGGTTTCATCGGCCGATCCGTCTCTGTGGATTAAGATAAGAGAAAGCCTCCTTCAGAATGACCTGGACAGCACAAAGGCTTAAGGAGTCACAGAAGGCGCAAAAGCTCAGAAATGATTTATTTAGTGTGTGCTGCACAAGGGAGAGGAAAGGAGACGGTTGGTGTATTGTGTTAGGTTAACAGTGACATTAATGTCTAGCATTTCATTCTGTTCGCTCCTGACTGAAGAAAAGAGAGTTCACTGCTTCAGATGTTTCTCACGCCACGGCCGGCCGGTGTCACGGTGTAGATAGAAGCCCGGGACACTGTGTTCGTCTCTCACACGGCCTGCTAATGGCTGGAAGATGCTATCCCGTCCTTAAGTGGACCCTTAATGACTATATCGGGGAAAACACAGCCATTTACCCCTCCGCTGTGAACAATTACAGTCACTTTGGCCACAGAGTTTCTGACCCGGAGTGGGTCTGGGATGGTCTAGCGGTGTCCCATTATTCAAGTGTTTAATTTCACCGCTTCAACTTGTTCCATCCAGGCGGTCAGAGATAGAGATCAGGTGTTGAATCAGGTCAACACCTGATCTCCCAGAGTGACGTCTGAACAAAACAGCCAGAAGGGCACCGTTGTAGGACTGAGCATATTCAAATATTAGGATATTCATTCGTTAGGGGGAGGTATGCTTAGTTTTTTGTAATGATTACAAATGTACAGTGAAGCGTTGGGCCCGTGGAAGCCTTGCCATGCAAGCCCTTGGGGTAGCAGACAGCAGCTACTGATTCTACAATGTGAAGGTGTTGACAGGAGCCGGCCAGCGTGAACGCAGCCATTACGTTGGGATACTGAAGCAACACATTTCTGGATGACGCTGAGGAGTCGGGGCAGAGCCCTTCACCATCACTCCTCAATCTCCCCCCGTTTCACACCATCTTCTGACCGGCCCTGTTATCACCACCATCATCCCGTTTCCATAGTGACCAGTGAGCTGGTGATGCTGAGCCTGGACCTGGTGAAGACGAGGCTGTCCGTCATGAACATGGAGATGAGGAAGAGCTTCATCCAGGTCATCCTCACGTCGCTCATCGAGAAGTCCGACGCCAAGATCCTGCGTGCCGTGGTGAAGATCGTGGAGGAGTGGGTGAAGAACACCTCGCCCATGGCCGCCAACCAGGTGAGACGTAGGCGTCGGCTTCCATTATAGTGTGGATCGTTCCATTCTTCTTCTATAATGTGGATCGTTCCATTCTTCGATTGTAATGCATGAGTCCATCCAGAGGGTTTGTTATGACTCTAAGATGGCGCCAGGTGTGTTGACTCTGATTCCACACGAGCCGAGCATCACTCAGACGTGAGATTAAAATAAAAGCACTGAATATATATCCAATATTTCTTTTACGCATTAAAAGCACACAAGACTCCGATCAAAGCGGTATTCCTGCGTTATTGGGTTTTGAGTTCAGAACAAGAACTTTCAGAGACTTGTTCATTATAATGTTCAGGAAACTTAAGTTCTCTTCCGATATTGAAACTTTTCCCGAGGCAGACTGGGGATAGAATCAAACTGCAGCTCTGTGGAGGCCTGGTGCTGTTGGTTCTGCTCGCTTTGGTTCTGGAGTTCTCCACAGGTCCGCTGGTGGTGAAGTGATGCAGGAGAACTACCTCTAATCTCTGATATTTAATCACGCTTAAGATCCCATCTCAGTGGATTATATCACTGAGCTATGTAGGCGGACTCAGAGGAGGACGTCTTTTGCTCATTAAACGCAAGAAAGTATAAAAAACCTCATAAAAACCGACGCGTTTCCCCAGGTTCATGAGTTGCTCAGGTAAGCGAGCGTAAGCTGCTGTCCATCACACGCTAACGGGGCGTGTCAGGAGCGTGAGTGTGTGTTGGGAGTACCGAGTCCAGGAAACGTGCACCTCCTCTCCGGTACTGCACTGTCTTCATCGCCATGGCAACCATTCACTTCCCAACCTCCCCCCATCCTCACACACACACACACACACACACACACACACCTTGATCTCTGGCTGCATTTCCCTACGACTCTTGCCTCCTTCGACCGCCCGTGTCAACGTCTCTCAATCGCCACCCTCCTCCTCCTCCCTCCTCCTCCTCCCTCTCTCCCCCCTCCTCCCCCCAGATGCCCAACCTGCGGGAGAAGTCCATCCTGCTGGTGAAGATGATGACCTACATCGAGAAGCGCTTCCCCGACGACCTTGAGCTAAACGCCCAGTTCCTGGACCTCGTTAATTACGTCTACAGGTAATTGTGGTCGTTACTCATCAGTGGCGCCACGGTTACCGCGGCTGCCCAACTGACATCCATCTTGGGGCGGATGAGAGGTGGTGGTTAGGGTGGAGCAATAAAGAGTGTGTGTAGCAGAGGAAGTCGGGCTACAGCGTGCTTCGTAGAGTATTAGATGAGGTTCTGGGTTCGAGACTCCCGTGTGGAGGCAGTGCAGCAACACAGAGTCTTAACACCGTCTGGGGAGCTCTGTCCGTCTGTCTGTTTGTTTGTCAGCTGTTTGTTTACATCTGCTGCGGCGGCGCCAGCGTGTAATATGAATAAAATATGTACAGCTCCTCCTCCTGAGAGTGGTGGGGGAGGAGGAGCACATCCCTCCCCATCCCTTCTGAGAGAGGGGTGGGGGAGGAGCTGGGGGGGGGGAGCCCATCCCTTCTGAGAGGGGTGGGGGAGGAGCCCGGGAGACATGGGGGATGGATGCAGGGGGGGGGGGTGGTGAAGAAGAGGTACCTGGTCAGGTGAGGAGGAGAGAGGTGTAGCCCCGAGGGGCGGGGTTAGTGACATACACCATGCACCAGGGTCCTGCGGAGGGTCGCCGTGGAGACGGCACCGAGTCAGCAGGTGATTGATCGCCTCCCAGGTGGGCCCCCCCCACACTATTCATCACCTATGTCTCTCTATCTGTCTCCGTGTATGTCTCTCTCGCTGTCTATCTGTGTGTGTGTGTCTCTCTCTCGCACTCGCTCTCTCCTCCATCTCCCTGTGCCTCTCTCTCTCTCTCTCTCTCTCTCTCTCTCTCTCTCTCTATCTGTCTCTCTCTGTCCCTCTCTCTCTCTCTGTGTCTGTCTGTCTCTCTGTCTCTCTCTGTCTCTCTCTCCCTGTCTCTCTCTCTCTGTGCCTCTGTCTCTCTGTGTCTGTCTGTCTCTCTGTCTCTCTCTGTCTCTCTCTCCCTGTCTCTCTCTCTCTGTGCCTCTGTCTCTCTGTGTCTCTGTCTCTCTGTCTCTCACACTCACACTATTCACACACATTCAAACACAGAGTTAATCCATCCGTCAGAACTGGTCGCGGTGTCAAAATAATTTACGCTGGTGGCAGCGGATGAGAGATGGATGTAAAGAAATAATGGACTCCGTGACTTCCGTGCGTTCCGATTGTATTGATGACACCCCCCCCCCCCCCCCCCCCCCCCCAGGGACGAGAGCCTCTCAGGAAGTGACATCACGTCCAAGCTGGAGCCAGCCTTCCTGTCGGGGCTGCGCTGCCCCCAGCCGCTCATCAGGGCCAAGTTCTTCGAGGTGTTCGACTCGTCCATGAAGCGGCGCGTCTACGAGAGGCTGCTCTACATCTGCTGCTCCCAGAACTGGGAGGCCATGGGCAGCCACTTCTGGATCAAGCAGTGCACTGAGGTGAGGGGTCAGGGGTCACCGGGTGTCTCCGGGGTCGCAGTCAGGTGTGTCTGCTGGTGGTGGTGGTGGTGGTGAGAGACCTCCTGTAACCCTGGCACCGTCCTTAATGCGGTTGGGAGGAGAAGTCCAGTGGTTCGGGTGTTGGAGGTTCTGGGTTTGAACCCCAAGGTGCCCGGATAAAAAGCATTTGTACATAATATTTCGTTTTTATGCGTTTTTCGGAATTAACATGTCTGCCTGTGTGTCTGTCTGCCTGTGTGTCTGTCTGCCTGTCTTCCTGTCTGTCTGTCGGTGTCTGCCTGTATGTCTGCCTCCCTGTCTGTCTGTCTGCCTGCCTGCCTGCCTCCCTGTCTGCCTGCCTGTGTACCTCCAGCTGCTGCTGGCGGTGTGTGAGCGTGGTACCTTCGTGGGCACCAGCTGCCAAGGCTCCATGCTGCCGTCCATCACCAACGTCATCGACCTGGCCGACAGCCACGACCGCGCCGCCTTCGCCATGGCAACGCACATCAAGCAGGAGCCCCGCGAGCGGGAGAACAGCGAGACCAAGGAGGAGGTGGGGGAGGGGCGCACACACACACACACACACACACACACACACACTCAGTCAGTCAGTCAGTCAGTCAGTCAGTCAGTCAGTCAGTCAGTCAGTCAGTCAGTCAGTCAGTCAGTCAGTCAGTCAGTCAGTCAGTCAGTCAGTCAGTTTATTTGAGGTTCTAAATGTATTATTATTAACGGTGTAATAAATACGATGATCATATTGTGAATTATGTTGATCCAGTTTCATTGTTTTATTCAGTGTTTCATTAAAGACTTAACCAGAGTTTTCAGGAAGTAATTATTTTGTAAATTTTTGCCTTCAGCCAGACTTTTCTATTAAAAAAAGGTGAACAATTAACAATTAATTAATTAAGCTCTCCTAAGTGTGTCTTTCAACGTGCTAGCAGTGTTTAGCAGCTGGAGATACAGAGTCAGTAAAAACATCAACAAAGTTCTCCCTGGAAAGTAAAGGAGGAGCACAACTCAGAGTGTTGGTCCTCCTCACACCTCCTGAGCCCACAACCTCTAGTGAACACAGCAGGAGCGCGCCATTAAGGAGCACCTCCTCCACCGCCTACTCCTCCTCCTACTCCCCGGGTTGCTCCACAATTCTCCTCCCCCTAATCCTTCTTCCCTTCCATCTCTTCCATCTCTTCACTCCTCCTCCTCCTGCTCCTCCTCCTGCTCCTCCTCCTGCTCCTCCCAGGACGTGGAGATCGACATCGAGCTGGCCCCCGGGGACCAGACCGTCCTCCCCAAGTCCAAGGAGCAGGCGGAGCGCGACGCCGGCAACCAGCTGCACATGCTAACCAACCGTCACGACAAGTTCCTGGACTCGCTGCGGGAGGTCAAGGTACCCACGGAGATCACGCCCTGCTCTCTCTCTCTCTCTCTCTCATGAGGGAGTTCTGTGTTGCCTTAGTGTCGGTGAATTTTTAACCATCTCACTTTTTAGATTTCCATTTATATTGAACTAACTATATTTACCCGAAATCATTGAGACGAAAAAGGCCAAAGGCTTTCCATCAAAAGGCCATCAACACGTCTCTGTGCAGGCATGTCATTCATATTTTAAACCTCTTCATCATCGAATGATGAGATTTCATAATTTCAGCATGAGGAGTTGCACGCGTGCCAGCAAGCAACGTCTGGTGTAAAGCGTTTAAGCCTTCAGATCTTGTGGCCACATGTCATCCACGAGACAAGTCATACTCGTGTGTTGTCCTACTTTATTGATCGTATTGACATGTCCTGATCTGCTGTCCGCCATGTCCTGTGTGTGCCAGACGGGGGCGCTGCTCAATGCCCTGGTGCAGCTCTGCCACATCTCCACCCCGCTGGCGGAGAGGACCTGGGTGCAGCTCTTCCCCCGACTCTGGAAGATCCTCTCCGACCGCCAGCAGCACGTGAGTACCGGCCGCCCTTCACCCTACAATCTAGGAATCTACAAGAATCTCCAAGCTTGTAGGGTGTAGGGCGGTGAGTACGGACCGCTCTTCACCCTACAAGCTCCGCCCTCAACCCCCGGGGCCCTAGAGCGATCAGTCGGACTTCTGCAACGTGCGTAGAGCGCACCTGGTCGTACCTCATCATCAGTAGCAGGCATCGTGTTCCAGTGTGTCTGTAACACCCCGGGCTGCGATGGTTATCACACGTCACAACATCACAATGATGGGTCAGTCAGTCAGACAGACAGGTCACCTAAGTGTGTAACAGAAGGTCACCCAGCCAGACTGACAGGGTCAGTCAGTCAGACAGACAGACAGGTCACCTCTAAGCGTGTAACAGAAGGTCACCCAGCCAGACTGACAGGGTCAGTCAGTCAGACAGACAGACAGGTCACCTCTAAGCGTGTAACAGAAGGTCACCCAGCCAGACTGACAGGGTCAGTCAGACAGACAGACAGGTCACCTCTAAGCGTGTAACAGAAGGTCACCCAGCCAGACTGACAGGGTCAGTCAGACAGACAGACAGACAGGTCACCTCTAAGCGTGTAACAGAAGGTCACCCAGCCAGACTGACAGGGTCAGTCAGTCAGACAGACAGACAGGTCACCTAAGTGTGTAACAGAAGGTCACCCAGCCAGACTGACAGGGTCAGTCAGACAGACAGACAGGTCACCTCTAAGTGTGTAACAGAAGGTCACCCAGCCAGACTGACAGGGTCAGACAGACAGACAGACAGACAGGTCACCTCTAAGCGTGTAACAGAAGGTCACGCAGCCAAACAGACGGGTCACTGCCCCGCATGTCTAATCAGTCGACCCCGAGTCCCCGCCATGACACGGGTGGCTTGCTCCGGGACGACCGGTGTGCTCAGGTGTGTGTGTGTGTGTGTGTGTGTGTGTGTGTGTGGACTGACTTGTGAGGCTGTGGCAGCTGGCAGAACAACACTTACCTGAAACAGAGGTGATCGAAGCCACGCCACAGATGGACACGCAGACAAAGAGAGACGCAGGCCTAGACGACTGCACACACACACACACACACACACACACACACACACACACACACACACACACACCCAGCTAGATCCAGTGCGGCGGCGGCGGTGGTGGAGACAGTTACCCGTGACCTTGGAGATCTCATTTCTGGCGAAGGAAAGACGCCATTCTGCCTAATGAGGACAGATTCGTTTATGCTAAATATGGAGCACAGAGAGCAGGAGGAGGGCCGGAGGAGGGGGGGGGGGGGTGGTAAGAAAGCCCGGTAATGAGTTTAACGACGCAGACGGCCGCAGTATTTGGAGTCATTATAAGGCTTTGATTTGAAGTGATTGAGCTGAGCTACACCTCTGAAGGAAAAGGCCCCTGAAATAGAAAACGACAAACTACAGTGTCGGCGTCATGGCGCGAAGGAATGTACCGACTACCGAACGCACCCCCCACCCCCCCTTAATGTGGCGAGCCTGCCCGCCACGTATTAGTTTAATTGATTGTGTAAATGGAGACGTTTATCTAGCTTGATGAGCTGAGCCGTCAGCACATCCTTCAATTAAGTCCCAGAATCCAATGCTAATTTAACTTTCATCTTCACCCCGGATGGCAGCTCGTCGACAGGGAGGACCGGGGGGTGGGGCGTTGATGTCCTCCGCTGTCCGTCAAAACGCCAGGGAGCTGATCCCTCCACCGCCCCTCTCTGGTTCAAGTTGAAACGAGAAGTCATAATGTGGGCGGGGCATGGTGGCGATTCGGATTGTTCATTTAACTTCTTGTTGTGTTGCTTCCCTTTTGAGCACTTTCCAGGCACACAGTGAAGTGCCGTATCAATAATGTTTAATTGTTTGAGCGCGCTAGTGGGCTCGGTTGCAACCTGGAGTCTCTCTGCTAGATAATCTCCCCCCCGCCTTCCCTCCCCCCCCCCCCCCCCCCCCCCCAGACGCTGTCGGGGGAGATGAGTCCCTTCCTGTGCAGCGGCAGCCACCAGGCGCAGCGCGACTGCCAGCCCAGCGCGCTCAACTGCTTCGTGGAGGCCATGTCCCAGTGCGTGCCGCCCATCCCCATCCGGCCCTGTGTGCTCAAGTACCTGGGCAAGACCCACAACCTGTGGCTGCGCTCCACCATCATGCTGGAGCAGCAGGCCTTCGAGAAGGGCCTCAGCCTCCACGGGAAACCCAAGCAGAGCTCCGAGTTCTACGAGCAGGAGAGCATCACCCCGCCCCAGCAGGTACAGTCACACAGATACAGATACAGATATACAGTTACAGACATACATATACAGATATAGAGATACAGTTACAGATACTGTATACATATACAGATATAGAGATACAGTTACATATATACATATACAGATATAGAGATACAGTTACAGATATACAGTTACATACATACATATACAGATATAGAGATACAGTTACATACATACATATACAGATATAGAGATACAGTTACAGATATACAGTTACATACATACATATACACACATACAGTTACAGATATACAGTTACATATACAGCTATACATCTGCAGATGCACATATACAGTCACAGATATTCATATGCAGATATACAGTTACAGATAAACAGCTACAGATGTACAGATACAGTAACAGAATAAAGCTACAACAGATATACAGATACAGATATACAGATAAACAGCTACAGATGTACATATAAACCACTACAGATATACAGATAAACAGGCCTACCAGAGGGTACATCATAAACAGCTTACAGATATACAGATACAGTGAACAGAGTATACAAGATATCAGTAACAGATATACAGATACAATATAACCGATACAGTAACAGATTATAACAGATAAACAGCTACAGATGTAACATAATAAACAGCTACAGATAAACAGCTACAGATATTAACAGATAAACAGCTACAGATGTACATATAAACAGCTACAGATGTACAGATACAGTAACAGATACAGATATACAGATAAACAGCTACAGATAAACAGCTACAGATGTACATATAAACAGCTACAGATGTACAGATACAGTAACAGATACAGATATACAGATAAACAGCTACAGATGTACATATAAACAGCTATAGATATACAGATACAGTAACAGATATACAGATACAGTAACAGATATACAGATACAGATATACAGATAAACAGCTACAGATATAGATACAGTAACAGATAGACAGATAAACAGCTACAGATATACAGATACAGTAACAGATATACAGATACAGTAACAGATATACAGATAAACAGCTACAGATGTACAGATACAGATACAGATATACAGATACAGTAACAGATATACAGATACAGTGACAGATATAAAGATAAACAGCTACAGATGTACAGATACAGTAACAGATATACAGATACAGTAACAGAGATACAGATAAACAGCTACAGATATACAGATACAGTAACAGATATACAGATACAGTGACAGATATACAGATATACAGATAAACAGCTACAGATATACAGATACAGTAACAGATATACAGATACAGTAACAGATATACAGATACAGATATACAGATACAGTAACAGATATACAGATGCAGTAACAGATATACAGATACAGATAAACAGCTACAGATATACAGATGCAGTAACAGATATACAGATATACAGATAAACAGCTACAGATATACAGATACAGTAACAGATATACAGATACAGTAACAGATATGCAGATAAACAGCTACAGATATACAGATACAGTAACAGATATACAGATAAACAGCTACAGATATACAGATACAGTAACAGATATACAGATACAGTAACAGATATACAGATAAACAGCTAACAGATATACAGATACAGTAACAGATATACAGATACAGTGACAGATATACAGATATACAGATAAACAGCTACAGATATACAGATACAGTAACAGATATACAGATACAGTAACAGATATACAGATACAGATATACAGATACAGTAACAGATATACAGATGCAGTAACAGATATACAGATACAGATAAACAGCTACAGATATACAGATACAGTAACAGATATACAGATACAGTAACAGATATGCAGATAAACAGCTACAGATATACAGATACAGTAACAGATATACAGATAAACAGCTACAGATATACAGATACAGTAACAGATACAGTAACAGATATACAGATACAGTAACAGATAAACAGCTACAGATATAAAATGCTAGTGCACAAGTGGGTCCATGCAGTGTTGTTCTGACGCGTGATTGGTCCTCCGCTCCACCAGGAGATCCTGGACTCCCTGGCCGAGCTCTACTCCCTGCTGCAGGAGGAGGACATGTGGGCGGGGCTGTGGCAGAAGAGGTGCAAGTTCCCCGAGACCGCCACTGCCATCGCCTACGAGCAACACGGCTTCTTCGAACAGGTAAGGGGTTCTGTGTAGACTGTTCTGGAGACCCAGCAGGGTAACATAATGTGTTGCTGGTTCTGGAGACCCACCAGTGTGATGTGTTGCTGGTTCTGGAGAGCCAGCAGGGTAACATAATGTGTTGCTGGTTCTGGAGACCCACCAGTGTGATGTGTTGCTGGTTCTGGAGAGCCAGCAGGGTAACATAATGTGTTGCTGGTTCTGGAGACCCACCAGTGTGATGTGTTGCTGGTTCTGGAGAGCCAGCAGGGTAACATAATGTGTTGCTGGTTCTGGAGACCCACCAGTGTGATGTGTTGCTGGTTCTGGAGACCCAGCAGGGTAACATAATGTGTTGCTGGTTCTGGAGACCCACCAGTGTGATGTATTGCTGGTTCTGGAGAGCCAGCAGGGTAACATAATGTGTTGCTGGTTCTGGAGACCCACCAGTGTGATGTATTGCTGGTTCTGGAGAGCCAGCAGGGTAACATAATGTGTTGCTGGTTCTGGAGACCCACCAGTGTGATGTGTTGCTGGTTCTGGAGAGCCAGCAGGGTAACATAATGTGTTGCTGGTTCTGGAGACCCACCAGTGTGATGTGTTGCTGGTTCTGGAGAGCCAGCAGGGTAACATAATGTGTTGCTGGTTCTGCAGACCCAGCAGGGTGACGTGCTGCTGTTTGTGTGTTGCAGGCCCAGGAGAGCTATGAGAAGGCTACAGAGAAGGCGCGTAAGGAACACGAGCGCAGCAGTGTGTCCCCGGCCGTCTTCCCCGAGTACCAGCTGTGTGAGGACCGCTGGATACGGTCAGCAGAACACCATCATCATTATTCTTATTATTCTTATTATTATTACTACTGCTGCTGCTGTGGTTTTATGACTCCTGCTATTAGTTTGGATCGTGTTATTTGTAGTCTGCTGCCCCTCGGCACTTACTAGAACAATAAGGGATTTTAATTCAAAAGAAATGAAAGAATTATTAAGTGTGAGAGTAAATAATCGACCACGTTCGTCTGAGAGCAATAAAAGGCTCTTAAAGTGTTTTCTCCGGCGCACCGAGGAGGGGGTCGTGAGCAACGAGGCACCCGAGGCCGAGGGGTGAAACCAGACATGTCTTGTCGTGATAAACGGAGCGGCGTTAGCTTGTAGCCTCGTCGGCTCGTTAGCCTGACGGCCTCCGCGCTGCCTCCCTCCCTCCAGCTGCTCCAAGGAGCTGAACCAGTGGGAGCCGCTGACCGAGTACGGCCAGTCCAAGGGCCACTCCAACCCCTACCTGGTGCTGGAGTGTGCCTGGAGAGTCTCCAACTGGGCCGCCATGAAGGAGGCTCTGGTGCAGGTGAGGACGCCGTGCAAGCACACACACACACACACACACACACACACACACACACACACCCCTGTGTTGAGTCTAACCTTCACGGCCAATAAACCAAGCTCCTTGTACACTTACAAGTTACTTTCAATTTCTTATAAAGTATTTTTTGGGTGACCAGCGTTCCGTGTATATATATATATATATATAAGTCCAACCTTCAGTCAGTGTGACAGACAGTAACTAGATACAGCCCAGCTGGAACCCGGGACGCACGGCGGCCGTAAAGCTCTCTTTGGGAGCCTAATTTATTGGCGTCGTGTTTTGTAAAACAAAGTGTGGGCGGGCCTGGGAGCGTGATAGCACCCGACACCCAACAAATACTGCTGCTCTCAAGGAGACTGGGAGCCCATCCATTGAGCCGCCGCGTCCTAAAGGTGACACCTAATTAAACCGTCTGGACCACCACAGCAGCCCCACTCTCTCCCTGGCCCCCGCACAGCGCCTCCCTTCCCCTCTCTCCCCCCTCTCTCTCCCCCCCTCTCTCTTCCCTCTCTCTCCTCTCTCTCTCCTCTGTCTCCCCTCTCTCAAGTTTCAAGTATCTTTATTGTCACTTCACGGTTTACACGTGAGTATAAGCAGTGAGTGAAAATCTTGTGCGTCTCCCCTCTCTCTCCCCCCTCTCTCCTCCTCTCTCCCCCCTCTCTCATCCTTTCCTGTCCAATACCTCTCCTACATTACCTTTCAACATTATGTGTAATATTCTTAATATTCTTTCTATCAGGTGCAATACGTCCCCTAACCATTATTATCATTATCACAGTATTACACTTCAATTATGACAAATTGTTTTCGCCGTCTGAATATCTTATCTTGCCTTTATATTTTCACTGTACATTTGTAAATCTGTTAGTTTATTTGTATTATTCTGTGTATTTCTCTATTGTTTTATTGTACTGCATTGCTATGCAACCTGGCACAAGAATTTCCTTCGTGATTAATATAAGTTCTATTCTATCTTAATCTTAAGAACTAAACTGTGTGTGTCTGTGTGAGTGTGTGTGTGTGTGTGTGCATGTGTGTGTGTGTGATGTGTGGTATGTGTGTGTGTGTGTGTGTTGTGTGTGTGGTGTGTGTGTGTGTACCTGCATCAGGGGCGTGTGCACGTGGACCCGATGTGGGGCAGCCTCCTCCACTCCCGGATGGCGAGGCTGGAAGCCATGTCCACCAGACGCTCGATGAAGTTCAGCTGCTGCTCTTCCGGGTGGCACACGGCCAGGTAGCCGCGGTGCAGGTTCACCATTCCACGCCATCTCCCTTGGCGACAATGCTCTAGCTCCACCTGGACACAGCACCACACACAGCTACACACACACACACACACGAACACACACACACATGCACCACACCACAACACACACACACACACCAGCCACACACACACACACACACACGCACACACACACACACACACACACACACACACACACACACACACACACACACCACATTAATGACAGGCCATGATATTCTCGCAGCCTACAGTCCACCTGTAGGCACCCTTGAGCAAGGCACCTGACCCCCAGCTGAGTTTTATTCCAACTGCTCAGTAACTAGTAAGTCGTGATGATAGCATTGTCAGGAGCACAGACACTGGAAATACAACGTCAACAGAAACAGAGACACAAACAACAACAACTCCCAGATACGAAGCCCAGAGGAAACGGGCTCCGACCGGAACGTTCCGGTCTAATGAAGTGAAATCATCCTCCGGGAGAGCGTGGTACTGCAGCTCCTCCTCCTGCTGACGGGGGCGCTAATGGATAATCAACATGTCTGGTCTGACGAGCAGACGAAAGGCCACCGCCATCGATCAGACCGCCAGGGAGGGGGGGCGGGGAGTAGCACCAGGCATGAGGAGCCCTTCCCCCAACGAGATCCATTCATTATCCGCCCGTCAAATGGAGGAAAGTGAAAACGATGATGGTGGTAGTGTGGGGGGGGGGGGGGGGGGGGGCGGGGTGAGAAGTCACATGGTGTGTGTGTGTGTGTGTGTGAGAGCATGTCAGTGAACACGCAGAAAAACCCAACAAAGAAACAATGGAAGACGAATCTAAGAGCGACACAATGAGAGGAAACGTGAGTGTGTGTGTGTGTCACCTCCACACACACACACCTCTGCATCTTCATCTCTCTCTCTCTCTCTCTCTCTCTCTCTCTCTCTCTCTCTCCTCTCTCTCCTCTCTCTCTCTCTCTCTCTCTCCCTCTCTCTCCCTCTCTCTCCCTCTCTCCCTCTCCGCAGACGACGGTGGAGAAAATTACAACCATCGGTCAGCCCAGCACTTATCAGGCGAGGTGATGAATACCCAGTCAGAGCCGCCCTTATCAAGCCACGCCTTAATTGAAATCGGGGACATTTGGACTTTGGCTGAGAGGTGGGTGAGCGAGCGAGGGGTGGTGGGGGTAGGGGGGGAGAGAGAGAGAGAGAGAGAGAGAGAGAGAGACGGAGGGCGGCCA
Organism: Coryphaenoides rupestris; assembly: GCA_002895965.2. Lineage (NCBI taxonomy): Eukaryota > Metazoa > Chordata > Actinopteri > Gadiformes > Macrouridae > Coryphaenoides > Coryphaenoides rupestris. Next base: position 38,482 of record PIJE02001268.1, on the reverse strand, counting down.
TCTTCTCTCCTCCTGCACATAAAACCAAGAATGGTCCCGCGGCAGATGCCACAGTAATTATTCACACACACAGCTGGCGTCAATATTAGAAGCACCGCCGCCGAGAGGGAGGAGGGGGGGAGAGAGAGAGAGATAAAGTGAGGGAGGGAGAGAGAGAGAGACAGAGAGGAGGAGAGAGCGACAGAGAGCGACAGAGAGAGCGACAGAGAGCGACAACTATTTATGGTGCCGACTACCAAGCACAGCAACAACTAGTAGACTAGTGGACAACATCTCTAGAGAGGGGGGGGGGGGGGGGGGAGAGAGAGAGAGAGAGAGAGAGAGAGAGAGAGAGAGAGAGAGAGAGAGAGAGAGAGAGAGAGAGAGATTTAGTGTGTGTGTGTGTGGGGGGGGGGGGCTAGAGAGGAAGAGATCACGAGAGGAGAGAGAGAGAAAGCGAGCGATGAATGATTTCACAAAACAAAGAGGAAATGAAGAGCAGGATAAAGGATGAAGTGAAGAGCAGGATAAAGGATGAAGGATAAAGGATAAAGGATGAACAAACAAGGAGAAGGAGGAGGAGGCACTTTGAGGGAGGGGGAGAGCGAGGGAGGAGAGAGGGAGAGGGGGGAGAGGGAAGCGAGAGGAGAGAGAGGGAGAGAGAGGAGAGAGGGGAGAGGGGAGAGAGGAGAGAGGGAGAGGAGAGGGGAGAGAGAGAGAGGGGAGGGGGAGAGAGGGGAGGAGAGGGGGGAGAGAGAGGAGAGGGAGAGAGAGAGGGACGGAGGAGAGGGAGAGAGAGGAGAGAGGGAGGAGGGAGAGAGGGAGAGAGAGGGGAGAGGGGAGGAGAGGGGAGAGAGAGAGAGGGGAGGGGGAGAGAGGGGAGAGGAGAGAGGGGGGGAGAGAGAGGGGGAGCGAGAGAGGGAGAGGGGGAGAGAGAGAGGGGAGGGGAGAGAGGGGAGCGAGAGGGGAGAGCACACACAACACACAACACACAACACACACA
>PIJE02001268.1:15000-32500 GCA_002895965.2 Coryphaenoides rupestris | reverse complement strand
CATATGCAGGCAGGCATGCATTAAGACACACACACACACACACACACACACACACACACACACACACACACACACACACACACACACACACACACACAACACACACAACACACAACACACACACACACACACACACACACACACACACACACACACGGAATTCAAATAGCTATTTCTAGAAGATAAACTCCCCTGAATCACAGCTCTGCTGAAGCTCCCCCCCACTCTCCCCGTCCAAACTAAATAAATTAGGCAATGCAATATTTTTCACAATTATCTGTTAATATCAGCTGATAGGCTGCTCCTAACCTCCATTCAAGCATTCCCATTCATCATGTAAATGTAATTCTGCTTCAGGTATTTAATCAAATGATATCTGATGGCAGTGTGGTAATTACAGCCATTCCAAACTAACTCCCTCATTCGCTCTCTTCCTCCTCCTCCTCCTCCTCCTGTCTCTAACTCCTGCTCTCCTATATCAGTTTTCCTTTTCAATTATCATCTCATCATTTTCTCTCCTTCCATCCATTCTCTCTTGTCTATTTCTCTTAGCCTCTTTTTGTTCATATTATCTATTTTTAAGAAGCATGCACACACGCACGAGCGAGCGAGCGAGAAAGACGGAGAGAGAGACACAGAGAGAGAGAGACACAGAGAGACAGAGAGAGAGAGACACAGAGAGAGAGAGACAGAGAGAGAGAGACAGACAGAGAGAAGAGAGACACAGAGAGAGAGAGACACAGAGAGACAGAGAGAGAGAGACACAGAGAGAGAGAGACAGAGAGAGAGAGACAGACAGATGGAGAGGGTTATGGCGTCCCCTGACAGCGTAGTGCCTGGCGGCTACAGATGAAGCGTCTCCTGACAGGCGCCTCAGAGCCTCTTCATCCCAGTAAAGCAACACTCCTCAGTACTCTTGCGTTATTAAATAGGTGTTGGGTGTATGACAGCGGCGTCGGGCGCCTGCTCACCGGTTCACCTCGGGAGCCGGTGTGACGGTCTACCACCGTGACCACCGGATGTGGAGACAGACGTGGTGTAATTATCCTCGCTGGCTCAGCGGCTCCCACAGCAATCAAGGCCTCGTTTTTTTTCCTCTTCCCCGTGACCAAAACGCCCGATCCAACGACCCGTCATCGCTGATTGGCTTGAGAGACGTTTCAATTGATCGCTCCAGCGGCTGGAAGGGGCACTATATAAAGGAGGGGTCGGCCTGTCTCTCTGACAGGAGGGTCACGCCCTCCAGGTCCCGCCCGACTTATTTATTAATCAAAGACCTCAGAGAGCTGCGGAAATGATGCAAGCAGTGTGCCAACAGAGGAGTTGAGGGGGGGGAGTCAGAGCCTGGTGCCAAAAACAGCTGATGATCCAGAACGTTTCCCCCCCGTCAGCATAAAACAGCGTTCCCCGAGCCCCCCGCCCTCCTACCTGCCCGGGTCCCCCCAGGCTCCTCCTCCTCCGGCCCTGACACACACTTCACACACACACGGGTGTACTCTATGTGGACAGCCGGTGTATAGCAGAGGGCACAGCTGGCCAGCAGGTGTTCAGGAGGTGTGTCCCGATGCTCCTCGTGGCGGAGCGGGTGACGGAGCCGCTGGTCTGTCCACGGCCACTAGAGGAGCCGGTGATGTCGCCGTAACGACTTCCAGAGTAATCTCTCCTCACGCTGGAAGGTTCCCGTCGCCGCTCGGCTTGTGGTCGCGGCCGATGCGTTCACCCAGAGATGGAGAGGTTGTGATTGTGCCCTCCGTCGAGAACAGGGAGGAGCTCCCCCCCGGACTGTCGTATTCAAAGCCTTGATCTGCTCGCTGTGCTCCACCTGTGAAGCCTCACATGCCCCCTCACTCCCCAGTCTGGGTGACTTAATGTCTTTTCTCCAGACTTTTAGTGCGTTTAGAGTCTAGAGTTTCACTGCTTTACTCTCTGTCAGCGGCGGATCAAGGATTAAGTTGAATGAAATGTGAAATATCTGCTCATTGATGTGTGTTCCATAATTCATGGTTCAGCCGTCGTCATAATCTGTCTCTCAGCCTCTCAATCTGTTGGCTCTGTGGGCCGACCGCTACCATAAACCGCCCATCCCTCTCTCCCTCTCTTTCAAATCTTTCTCTCTTTCAAATCCTCCATTTGATGTCTCTTCATATCTTCAGATCTTAATGTCTATTATTGTTCTTGTTGTGCTGCCCCTCCGACGCCACTAGGATTAAAGGAGACTTAATTCCTTCTTCAGCGTAATATAACCAGTTGGATTTTCTACCTCTCTGCCCATATTCTACCCTGGAAATCCAGAGTTCTCGCGAGAGCACAATTTGAATTTGCTCAGCGAGTCACTCTGGTGATCAGTAATATGCTCATTACCAATTCCTGTTGATCCAACGTAAACCAATCACATCGGTGTATCTGATATAGGCGGGCCAGAGGCGGGCTAAACAGATGACGACAGCGCTGCGACGGAATCAGTCAGTAAACATTGCAAGATGGCTGTCGAATATGTTGACTGAGTATCTGTACAAACCAACTATTCTCATATTCTGTTACCTAGCCAAGGTGAAAGTTACTTGGTCACGGTGGGTGTTACCTGGCCTAAGGTGAGCGTTACCTGGCCAAGGTGGGCGTTACCTGGCCAAGGTGAGCGTTACCTGGCCAAGGGGGGCGTTACCTGGCCACAGTGAGCATTACCTGGCCAAGGGGGGCGTTACCTAGCCAAGGTGAAAGTTACCTGGTCACGGTGGGTGTTACCTGGCCTAAGGTGAGCGTTACCTGGCCACGGTGGGTGTTACCTGGCCTAAGGTGAGCGTTACCTGGCCAAGGTGGGTGTTACCTGGCCTAAGGTGAGCGTTACCTGGCCAAGGTGGGTGTTACCTGGCCTAAGGTGAGCGTTACCTGGCCAAGGTGGGTGTTACCTGGCCTAAGGTGGGTGTTACCTGGCCCACGGTGAGCGTTACCTGGCCCACGGTGAGCGTTACCTGGCCTAAGGTGAGCGTTACCTGGCCTAAGGTGAGCGTTACCTGGCCTAAGGTGAGCGTTACCTGGCCTAAGGTGAGCGTTACCTGGCCGAGGTGAGCGTTACCTGGCCGAGGTGAGCGTTACCTGGCCAAGGTGAGCAGAGGTGAGTGTTACCTGTCCAAGGTGAGCAGCGGTGTAGGGGAGTGGTCTATTTTGGCATTACAGACTATTGTGGGACATAAATGCCTTGGTTAATTGTTAACAACATGGTTGTTGGTGTAAAAATAGCTATTATTTTAAGTGAGACTGAAAGGAGATCTACAATTGGGCTTTTCATTGTTTACGTGCGGTGTGATTGTGGAAAGTTTAGTTTTTCTGTATAACGTTTTGACGTTTTGGGCTAATGAAGCTAGTTGTGTATTAGTGTCTTGCGCGCGGATGCGATGCAGCCGGTCGGCGAGGCACGTGCTTCAGCATAATGCCTTCACTAATGACCACAGGGAGGGAGGGAGCAGTTTAGTGTTATTGTCAAATAAAAATACAAACGTTACGCTCCATGCGCTCTGTGGCATGTCAAGTAAAGCGGCAGAAAACACAATAATTGTCTTGTGGAGAACAAGCTCTTTGCTGGTCCACCTCACAGTTTAACTGGAGCACACGTGACACGCGTAGCTTTAGTGTCACATGGTAGCGCCTGAAGGACACGCTGCAGGAGGTGGTCGTTTACTTCCTGCTGCGAAAACATCACTTCCTTTGCCCACGTTTTCGTCACACGATCTCGGCTAATTGTCTAATCAAATAATTCGCTCACATTTCTGGACTGTTTCTCAGTCCTTAACCTTTCAGATTGGTGAGCGCATAAAAGATGGTGATTGGTGTCAGTCAATACATCTCTTCTGAGACGCTGCCCTTCTGCACACCTGCCCGCTCATGGGGGCTAATAAAAGCAGAGCAGCCATGCCGACGTTACAGTACGACCCCTTCATCCGCACCCCCTCCGTCCACGTGACTCCCCTGTTGGTGTTGGGCTCAGGTGTTGGGCTCAGGTGTGGGCTCAGGTGTTGGGCTCAGGTGTTGGGCTCAGGTGTTGGGCTCAGGTGTTGGGCTCAGGTGGTTTGGGCTCAGGTGTTGGGCTCAGGTGTTGGGCTCAGGTGGTTTGGGCTCAGGTGTTGGGCTCAGGTGTTGGGCTCAGGTGTTGGGCTCAGGTGGTTTGGGCTCAGGTGTTGGGCTCAGGTGTTGGGCTCAGGTGTTGGGCTCAGGTGTTCGGCCGGATGTTCAGTCGGGCGTTGGCACAGCCGGCGTTGGAGAGAACACGCCACAGATTTGGGACGTGTTCAAAATGGCCGCCCTGCTGCTGCAGGTTGGAGGTAAAGAGTTGTCGTTGTCTGAACAGCGGAGCCGCTGCTCGACGATGAGTGCCGATGACAGGATTATTTCCCCCGGATCTCCCGGGACGTGCGTCTGTCACGGCTGTGCTTCCCGCGACTCTGATCCCGATGAGTCGGCTGTGAAGGAACAGTAACTCTCTGCTCACAGACCATCTCCTCAAGTGTCTGAGTGGAGCTTCCACTTGAAGGACTGTGTGGAGTCTGTGTTGAACCTCATCCTGACAAGTCCTCGTCGAATCGCTTGCTTTGTTCACTTGTTTCTTCTTACTGTTGCTTTTCACTCGCGCTGCAAGATTGTGAACACTTCCAGTCGAGCCGTGCAGCAGTTCTGACAAAATCACCGCCGTGAAATGACGTTTAACCATCGGTGGTGTAAAACATTGTGTAATTCACACCGAATTACAAGAGGAGCCCAGTTAATTGTCCATCAATGGACATTAAATACTCATATCTAGTATATAACAAATCCATTTTCATGGTCATCTCTTATTTAATCTTATAATCTGATTCCCTTAAGTCTTTTTATCTGCTCGTATGGAAGGAGATGGTGCCGTTGACATTCAGAGATTGAACCAATTAGAGGACTTCCTTCACATGACCTTTCATCAGTGGGCCAATAAGAAGAGATTATCAGAAGTCCTGACCGCCATCTGAGGAGATGCAGGCTTCAAACAGTCATCCGCTTGGCTGATAGCTAGCTATGACCGCTAACCGTCTGCTAGTCTGACCGGCTAAGTAGCGACGCCTTGATCAAACCTTTTGGTTCTTTATCCAACCCTCTGTGTGCTACAGCCATGTAATAGAATGTTATTTATTTAACCGAACAAGACTAATCAATCACACATGAATACACATGAATGTGCATTATTATCGCTGAAAACATCTTTCCTTTCCTTTCCATCTTAATAGTTTCCACTCCTCTCTGATTTGCGAAAAGTCCGTTTATTAGCTCCCGCTGTGAGACGTCCCTGTAGACTCAGTTTCCTCAATAGAAGGATTGTATTCTATGAAGTCCTGTTGCTTCTGTCTCTCAAAATATTGACTTGGTAAACATGACACCGGGCTGCCGGGCGGTTCTCCCGCCTCCGGTCTCCGCTAGCTCAACATAGCAGGCATTCCTGTATCCGCCATGTCCTCCACCGGAATGGTACAGACGGTGGAGCTCCTGCAGTAATGGCTCTACGAGGGTCGCAGGTCCTATTCCCCCACGCCTCAGAACCCAGACGGTCCAGATGCATTATGGTAGATGGGCCTACTAATTGTTAGGTTGTAGTCGTCATACACCCGGGGCAGCTGGGTTCTGTGATGCTGCCGTGAGGCACTTCCATCGTGTTCTAGAACGTTCTGCCTACTGCTCCACCTCAACAACACCTTCTGGTGCTTTCTGTCTTGAGAACAGTGGACCAACGATTCCATGGCAGCGGTGAATATTTTTCAGAGCAGTCTGTTACTTGTGTACATTTAATAATTATAAATGTGTTTATATGTACACGTGTATAAAAACAATCCTCCCATCCTAAACGTTACGTTGCTACATACAATATTGACCGAACACATCCAATACAGCATCAGCATAATGATATCCCTGCTGGCTTGTTGACACTGGCGGTTAGTGTTTAGTGTTGCCATGGCGACGCGGTCACTAGTGTCTGGGGGGGGGGGCGTGGCAGTGGGATAGTGAGTCCCGCCCCTCCTCCCCCACTCCAGCGCTTCTGGTGCCACCCAGAGTCCTGATGGATGGGAGGAGATGACCGCCCATTACCAGTAATTATAGCCAAGCTGTGTGTAATGTCTCCGTCACCAGCGACCACACACACACACACACACACACACACACACACACACACACACACACACACACACACACGTGCGCGGGGAGGGATATGAGCAGCCTTGTCACCGGCCTGGCTGTTGGCGTTCCAGAGATGTGCGGCTGAGTGGTAATCACATCAGAACCTCATATCTGCCATATTATGATCTCTGCTAGAACTAAATGACTGGACTCAATAGTCTCTCTGTCTCCTCCTGAACTGCCACCAGAGCTTTGATCCACAGCTCTCTTTTTCTCTCTCTCTCTCTCTCTCTCTCCCTCTCTCCCTCTCTCTCTCCCTCTCTCCCGCCCTCTTCTCACCTGTCTCGCCTTAACGCTTGGTCATTTTGTTTCCCAGGTGCTGTGGCTGCTCAGCTTCGACGACAAGAACACTCTGGCGGACGCCGTGGACAAGTACTGCATCGGGGTGCCGCCCATCCAGTGGTTGGCATGGATACCGCAGCTGCTGACCTGCCTGGTGGGGTCGGAGGGCAAGCCGCTGCTCAACCTGATCAGCCAGGTGAGTGTCTGCAAGGGGCGCGGCTTCGCCAAGCACTTCACCCGAACCCGTTTCCTTGTTTTGTGTGAATGTGCTGCAGCTTTTCATCTCTCCATCGATGAGGACGGTGAGGAACTCAGACCCGAGAGTTGCAACCATCCATCAATTTTCATGACATTTCTTTCACCATCTTCTGCTCCTTTGTCTTCTGATATTTTATAGAATGAGCAACTAATCATTTAATCACAAAATAGTCAACAGGAGAATGGATAATTCTCCTGTTGATTGCACAACCCTCTCATGTGGATCTGATGATAGTTTTACTGTTGGCTTCGTTCTGCCTCTCCTTCCAAACACAAACGCTCCTGATTCCCCCGGAGCACGGCTGCTCCTCTCCGGCGTTCCTGAAGCTTCTCCCATTCCTTCATCGCTCTCTTCCGTCGTTTACCGTCTCTTTATTTGCTCCCCGGTGCGATGGTTTTATTTGTTCCAGAAATCCTGTATGAATGGAACGCGGCGCGCATCCGCAGCACAGGAACAGCGCCGGTAATTAAAAGAGAGTGAGCCTCATTAGCTCTGGGTAATGGAGTCTTCTATCCACGGGGACAGCATGTGAAGAGGGTGATCTACATAGAGCGGCCTCAGAGAGAGAGAGAGGGGGAGAGAGAGAGAGGGGGAGAGAGAGAGAGAGAGAGGAAGGGAGAGAGAGAGAGAGAGAGAGGGAGATGCAGGAGACGAGATGAAGCAGGTGGAAGTGTGTGTTTCATGTCTTCCAGGTGACAGGTCTGGCAGGTGGGGAGAGGATGTGTTAGAGACTCCACTGTTGAGGGCTGTGATGTGTGAACTTCAATCAGGAGGCCTTTTCATATTTAATATTTTCCTATTATTTGTAGAAGTTGAATGCAGAGAGAGAGATGGGGATGCTTGGTTGAGCCGGTGACAGGCAGGCTTCCGTCGCCGCGGAGACGGTCACCTACTTAGCGCGTCTGCGTCCGGGCGGACACATGGCAGCCGCCGGCGTCTGTCGTTAGCGCTGACGTTTAAAAGGTGTTTAGCCCACTATCCTCCGCACGCTAGCATCCGGACGCTAACGAGCAGAGCCTGGGTGGGACTGCGGCCTCCGTGACATGCAGCCCAGCTTAGCTTCCTGCTAGCGGGCACGCTGTCACTAGCATGTTATATCAGCTCCTGGCTTGTATGTTGTTCCCACAGTAACCTCTCCGCCCCTCCACCTCATGTAAGGATTCGGGGGGGGGGGGGGGTGCCGGGGAGTTGACCTCCGTGCGGTCGGCTAAAGGTCAACAGGTCACCGTCGCTGCCGCCTGTGGAAGACGAAGGAAAAGAATCTTCTCTGAATGCACGGCAGCAGCTCAACTCTGAATTAGTGTCGTGCGGTCGGCTAAAGGTCAACAGGTCACCGTCGCTGCCGCCTGTGGAAGACGAAGGAAAAGAATCTTCTCTGAATGCACGGCAGCAGGATTTATCTCTCCGCTGCGCTCAACTCTGAATTATTTAGAGGTTCTCCGGCGCGTCAGAAAAAAAGAAGAAGAAGAAGAAGAAAAAAAAAAGAGTACAGTGAAATATTAATGAAGGTGGGGGGGGGGGACTCTGATGATAAGAGGGAGGATCTTCTAGCCCTCCACACACAGCTGCAGCTTCTCTCACCCCCCGCGGCACGCCGGCCACAAGATGACATTTCCCGATCTCTCCATTAGAAGTCTGATCCTCTGCTTCTGTATCTCTGCGCCCGCCCAGCCTCCTCTTGCATCCTCAATATCCCCGTTAGCGGACTCTTAGCCCCCCGCCCCCAACTGACCCTCGCCCATGGCACCCCCCCCCCCCCGGATCACCAAGGCTGCCGCCGCCGCTCAAGATATTAAGATGTTGGGTCAACTCGTGGCTACTTTTCTGCCCCCAGCTTAATGGGTTCTTTTCATTTGTCTCGACCTCCTATCTCCACTTCCTGTTTCTACAGCAGCTTGACCCCCAGGGTCAGGCTTGACCCCCAGGGTCAGGCCTGCGTAGAAACAGGAAGTGGAGATAGGAGGTCGAGACAAATGATGACGATGACAGACTCAAGTTGACGGCTGCGTAGCGTTTCAGTTTATTGGACGGTGTGTCTCGGCCCGTGATGCATGTTCCTGTCCTTACTGGACCGCCATGAATGTTGTTGGATCTGCTGCCACCGTGTGTGTGTGTGTGTGTGTGTGTGTGTGTGTGTGTGTGCGGATTGGTTTAGATTTCCACTCTTAGAAGATTGTACGTTTGGGCATTTTTATTTTACTTCTCAAGGAGGCTGTCAGTGAATCCTCCACCCAAAAGTCTTTAAATATTCCAAATATTAAAAACCCTGAAATCACAACAGGGGAAGAGAAGCTTAATACTGTCGTTAGTTTAATTAGTGATATTGTCCTGATTGTTGGAAGGATTCAAAGCCTGGAGTGCTCTGGCTTCTTCTTACGTCACTGGGTTCTGGATACGTCACCACGTCACCTCATCACCTCATCACCTCATCACCACTCACCTGGTCTCTCTCTCTGTGTTTGAGCTGTACTGAGTGATGCTCTCTCTCCCCAGGTGGGCAGGGTCTATCCCCAGGCCGTCTACTTCCCCATCCGGACGCTCTACCTGACGCTGAAGATCGAGCAGCGCGAGCGATACAAGAGCGGTACGAGAAGCCCCCGCTCTTCCTCCTCCTCATCCTCCTCCTCCTCATCCACCTCCTCCTCATCCACCTCCTCCTAATGTATTCTGCCTCCTCCTCCTCCTCCTCCTCCTCCTGCTCCAGATGCGTCGGGCCAGCAGCAGCCCAGCTCGGTGGGGGCCCAGTCCCACTCGGGGGCCTCGGACCCGGGGCCCATCCGCGCCACGGCGCCCATGTGGCGCTGCAGCCGCATCATGCACATGCAGAGGGAGCTGCACCCCACGCTGCTGTCCTCCCTGGAGGGCATCGTGGACCAGATGGTCTGGTTCAGGGAGAACTGGCACGAGGAGGTAGGCTGGGGCTGCAGGTGTGTGTGTGTGTGTGTGTGTGTGTTCTCCTCTTACTTGAATAAGTAGGACCCCTGACCCCACAGAGCCCAAATTGAACCTGGCGGTCTTGCAAACTGCTTTAGCCGTGCTAGGGAGCACACACACACACACACACACACACACACACACACACACACACACACACACACACACACACACACACACACACACACACACACACACACACACACACACACACACACACACACACACACACACACACAGCGGCCGGCGGGGTGTGTGTGGGGGGGGGGGGGGGGTATGGATTCGGCTGGGAGATGGTTGATGGATGAGAGTAGTGAGCATGGAGGACTGAGTCGAGGGAGAGGGGTGGTGTGTGTGATGGTGTGTGTGTGTGTGTGTGTGGTGGTATGTGTGTGATGGTGTGTGTGTGATGGTGTGTGTGTGATGGTGTGTGTGTGATGGTGTGTGTGTGATGGTGTGTGTGTGTGTGATGGTGTGTGGTGGTATGTGTGTGTGTGATGGTGTGTGTGTGATGGTGTGTGGTGGTATGTGTGTGATGGTGTGTGTGTGATGGTGTGTGTGTGATGGTGTGTGGTGGTATGTGTGTGATGGTGTGTGTGTGATGGTGTGTGTGTGATGGTGTGTGTGATGGTGTGTGTGTGATGGTGTGTGTGTGTGTGATGGTGTGTGGTGGTATGTGTTTGTGTGATGGTGTGAGACGCCAGCAGCAGCTGTAGTGTGTATGCTTGGTTCCACCGTGCAGAGCGTGGGGGGGGGGGGGGTCCTGAGAGGACATCAGTACATGGCTGGTCCTTCCTTACAGCGTCCACTCTCTCCACGCCACTCCTAAAGCTTTTCATGTGTTCAGTGTTGGATGCATATGCTTGATGAATCAATATTCTGAGGTGGTGAAGACTTACATTTACATTTACATTGAGGGCATTTATTAGACGATTTTATCCAAAGCGACTTACAAACTTACATTTGTTGAAGGAGAGACAGCAATATATCACTGTGGTACCTGAAGATAAGAATAGAGCAGGTTTAGAACATTCATATTTACATATTTACGTTACCAAAGTTAATATACACGCAGGAGATGCAAAACTTAACATGCGTTAGCAATGTCTCAGGAATCGCTCAGGACAAATCATCATATTACATAATATATTAAGCAGTCATAATACGATGGAGATTAATACAGTATCTTCCCTCCCGTCATTTTGTCTCTGTCTCTATCTAACTGTGTCAGTGTTAATAAAGGTGTGTTCAAACTAACCCCGCCCCTCCGCCCTCCCCAGGTGCTGCGGCAGCTCCAGCAGGGGCTCGCCAAGTGCTACTCGGTGGCGTTCGAGAAGAGCGGCACCGTGTCGGACGCCAAGATCACGCCGCACACGCTCAACTTCGTGAAGAAGCTGGTGAGCACGTTCGGCGTGGGCCTGGAGAACGTGTCCAACGTGTCCACCCTGTTCTCCAGCGCCGCCTCCGAGTCGCTGGCCCGCCGCGCCCAGGCCACCGCCCAGGACCCCGTCTTCCAGAAGATGAAGGGCCAGTTCGCCACAGGTCTGTCGCCCCCTACTGGCTGTCTGACACTGGTTAGCTTTTACCTGGTAGCTTTTAGCTGATAACCTTACCAGTTAGCTTTTACTGGTTCTCTCTCTCTATTTGTATCTCTCTCTCTCTCTCTGTCTCTGTCTCTCTCTCTCTCTCTCTCTCTCTCTCTCTGTCTCTCTCTCTCTCTTTGTATCTCTCTCTCTCTCTCTCTCTCTTTGTATCTCTCTCTCTCTCTCTCTTTGTATCTCTCTGTCTCTCTCTCTCTCTCACTCATCACTTTCTGTGATGAGTGAGAGTTCTGCTGGCCAGCAGTGGTGATGTGTTGGCGGTGGGACCGGTCAGGGGGAGGGGGGGAGGGAGGGAGGGAGGGAGGGAGGCTGGATTTGAAAGCATGTGGAGGACGCAGCGTCAGCGAGGAGAAGGTCCTCCTGGTTAGCTCAGCGGACGTGTGGCTCAGCCCAGCTTATCATTCAGCATCATGGCTTCAGTTTCCCTGGCGGAGGAGCCGTTGGTAGGAGGAGCTGATGGCATTCAAGTGTTTTCTAAACGCTGGGAGTCAGCGGACGTCAGCCTGTGTGGGCGTGTCTCCTGCTCACCCATCGTGCTGAATCCAGTCTGGGTAGCTGCTTGGTCCCTCCCTGTATGCTTTGGGTCTGATGAAACGCCGTGAATCTTCTTGTATTTTAGCATTCAGGGGGATAAACACCTGGAGGGCCCTCAAAGGGCCCATTTAAAGGGAAGGGTCCACTAGGAGCAGTGGCAGGCACCTCTCTCTCTCTGGGGTCACTAGCTGGGATCAGTGGCTGTTGATTGGATAGTCAAACTCAACTTCAACTGTATTGCATCAGAAGTTCAACTTGAAACTGGAGTTGCGTTCCCCACAAAGCAACTGAATCTCTACCTTCTCTCTGTGCATCCCTGGCCCTGAGCTGGTGACTAATTGAGATCTAATAATAGTTTTAAGATGCTAAAGAAGACAAGCTGGAAAATATGGAAAGGTTTGAGAACAGCATGACCCCTCTTCATCCCGCTGTTTCATGACTGCAATAACACACCCCTCCACCTCCACCTCCACCTCCACCACAATGAAGCTCTCCTCACCCCCCTCTCCCCTCCACCTCCACCTCCACCACAATGAAGCTCTCCTCACCCCCCTCTCCCCTCCACCTCCACCACAATGAAGCTCTCCTCACCCCCCTCTCCCCCCTCCACTCCACCACAATGAAGCTCTCCTCACCCCCCTCTCCCCTCCACCTCCACCTCCACCACAATGAAGCTCTCCTCACCCCCCTCTCCCCTCCACCTCCACCATCACCACAATGAAGCTCTCCTCACCCCCCTCTCCCCTCCACCTCCACCACAATGAAGCTCTCCTCACCCCCCTCTCCCCTCCACCACAATGAAGCTCACCTCACCCCCCTCTCCCCTCCACCACAATGAAGCTCACCTCACCCCCCTCTCCCCTCCACCTCCACCATCACCACAATGAAGCTCTCCTCACCCCCCTCTCCCCTCCACCTCCACCATCACCACAATGAAGCTCTCCTCACCCCCCTCTCCCCTCCACCTCCACCATCACCACAATGAAGCTCTCCTCACCCCCCTCTCCCCTCTACCTCCACCATCACCACAATGAAGCTCTCCTCACCCCCCTGAAGCTGCACAACCTGATCTCCAAGCTGAAGAAGTGGATCAAGATTCTGGAGGCCAAGACCAAGCAGCTGCCCAAGTTCTTCCTCATCGAGGAGAAGTGTCGCTTCCTCAGCAACTTCTCGGCGCAGACGGCCGAGGTGGAGATCCCCGGGGAGTTCCTCATGCCCAAGCCCACGCACTACTACATCAAGATCGCCAGGTACAGCGCGCACACACACACACACACACACACGACACACACACACACACACACACACACACACACACACACACACACACACACACACGAGTTGGCAGGGAGGACTTGAGAAACATTCACATTATTATTATTATTCTTATCTATTATTTTATCATCTATTTTCATGATGGTCTTTACTTGTCACACTAATAATAAAGGATAATAAATGTGTCACTATTCCTGGAGTTGAACAACCCAAAGCCCAAGAGGAACGACCACATAAACTACAAGTTGTTATGGGAAGTTGTTGGGGTTCTGGTTCTGGTTCTGGATTGTCTCAAGAATCAATGTGACACAAGACAGTATCACCAGGAGTGAAGTTTATTCAGATACATGGAGCACAGATACATTTTGGGATGGGAAGAACAGAGGAGCATTTACATGTAGACACAACAAATCATCTCGGGAAGCAGACGTGGACACGCTCCCGAACCCCCGCCTCCCGGACGGCCATCCGGGGAGCAGGGACAACAAGGCCTTACGTGACCCACATGGAGATGCACCCGTCCCTATCCCCCCCAGACCACCAGCCCAGGAAGCAGGGACCTCAAGGTCTCAGGTTGAGACGCTCCCGTCCCCACCTGCAGACTGATTGCCCTCTTTTATTCTAACAGAATAATGGAGACCAGGAGTTGTGGTCTCCTCCTCGTCCAGGACAAGGGGGTTCACTAGAAACATCCTATTTCAACTCTAAGACATGAGACAGTGTTTCATACAAGAAGTACAAGTCATGCAGAGTGACTCCACATCCTCTTCACACTCTTCAATTAGTTCCACATCTCCACTTACCTGTCCTCCTCTCCACTTCCTCTCCTCTCTTCTCTCTTTTCTTCCCTCATTCTCTCTTCTATCCTCTCCTCTCTCTCTCCCCTTTCCTCTCCTGTCTCCTCTATCCTCTCCTCTCTCTCCTCTCCTGTCTCCTCTCTCCTCTCCCCTCCCTCCTCTCTCTCCTCTCTCCTCTCCTCCTCTCTCCCCTCTCTCCTCTCCCCTCCCTCCTCTCTCTCCCCTCTCCTCCTCTCCCCCCTCTCTCCTCTCTCTTCTATCCTCTCTCTTCTCTCCCCTTCTTCCTCTCTCCCTTCCTCTCTCGTTTCCTCTCTCCTCTGTCCTCCAGGTTCATGCCCAGGGTGGAGATCGTGCAGAAGCACAACACGGCGGCGAGGCGTCTGTACATCCGGGGGCACAACGGTAAGATCTACCCGTACCTGGTGATGAACGACGCCTGCCTCACGGAGTCCCGCCGCGAGGAGCGCGTGCTGCAGCTGCTGCGCCTCCTCAACCCCTGCCTGGAGAAGAGGAGGGAGACCACCAAGAGACACCTCTTCTTCACCGGTAGCTCCCTCCACCTCCTCCTACCCAACACACACACACACACACACACACACACACTGAATACAAACAATAATGTCCCTCCGCCACCCGATTGGCCGGTTTAAGGTGAACCCAGGACGGGGGTAATCGCAGGCCGTGTGGTGCTGTGGGCGGGGCCTATGTAAGTGTTTAGACATTTACACCCCACCCCCCTGCAGACGGGGGTGGGGCCTGGGCAGAGGGGAGGGGTTTCACAACACTTTCAGAGTTTTATTTTGGTCGCAGAGTTGAGGTCCACGGTGGCACGCGGTTAACGGTTATCTTGCACAACCGTTGTTAGTTAGAGGAGGCTGATTCACTGGCTCTGCTCCTCTCTCTCTCTCCTCCTTCTGTCTCCTCCTCCCTTCCCCCCTGCTCCTGCTCTGCTCCCTGCGCCTCCCCTCTCCCCTCTCCCCTCTCCCCTCCTCTCCTCTCCTCTCCTCCTCCTATCTCCTCCTATCTCCTCCTATCTCCTCCTCTCTCCTCCTCTCTCCTCCTCTCCTCCTCTTCCCCTCTTCCCCTCTTCCCCTCCTCTCTCCTCTCTCCTCCTCCACCTCCCCCCCAGTGCCCCGTGTGGTGGCCGTCTCCCCCCAGATGAGGCTGGTGGAGGACAACCCGTCGTCGCTGTCGCTGGTGGAGATCTACAAGCAGCGCTGCGCTAAGAAGGGCATCGAGCACGACAACCCCATCTCCCGATACTACGACCGCCTGGCCACCGTGCAGGCCCGGGGCACCCAGGCCAGCCACCAGGTAGGACCAGGGGGCGGGGCACGCAGGCCAGGTAGGACCAGGGGGCGGGGCATGCAGGCCAGGTAGGACCAGGGGGCGGGGCACGCAGGCCAGATAGGGGCAGGGGGCGGGGCACGCAGGCCAGCCACCAGGTAGGGCCAGGGGGCGGGGCATCCTTGGTGCACAGTTCTTGGAGTTTAGTTTCATGTTATTTTTGGGGTGGATTTAAGATTTGATTCATTACATTAATTTGGATTTCCAATCCACTCCTCCTGCTCCTGCTCCTCCCTCTCCCTCCTCCTCGTCCTGCTCCCCCTCCTCCTCCTGCTCCTCCTCCTCCCTCTCCCTCCTCCTCCTCCTGCTCCCCCTCCTCCTCCTCCTCCTCCTCCTCTCCTCCTCCTCTCCTCCCTCCCTCTCCTCTCCTCCTTCCTCCTCCTCCCTCTCCTCCTCTCCTCTCCTCCTCCTCTCCTCCCTCACTGGCAGAAGGCATTGAGATGATTGGAGCATTCGTTTCAAGTGTTGCTTTGATTGGAGCATCTGTTTTAAGTAACCCCTATTGTGTTTGTCTTGTTGTCATTGTAGTGAAACCTTCATTATGTATGTTATTCAGGAGACTAATACAATCAATGTGTCTGGAAGACAACCTTCATTATGTATGTTATTCAGGAGACTAATACAATCAATGTGTCTGGAAGACAACCTTCATTATGTATGTTATTCAGGAGACTAATACAATCAATGTGTCTGGAAGACAACCTTCATTATGTATGTTATTCAGGAGACTAATACAATCAATGTGTCTGGAAGACAACCTTCATTATGTATGTTATTCAGGAGACTAATACAATCAATGTGTCTGGAAGACAACCTTCATTATGTATGTTATTCAGGAGACTAATACAATCAATGTGTCTGGAAGACAACCTTCATTATGTATGTTATTCAGGAGACTAATACAATCAATGTGTCTGGAAGACAACCTTCATTATGTATGTTATTCAGGAGACTAATACAATCAATGTGTCTGGACAAGCCTTCGTGTCTCCTGCTCACCCATCGTGCTGAATCCAGTCTGGGTAGCTGCTTGGTCCCTCCCTGTATGCTTTGGGTCTGATGAAACGCCGTGAATCTTCTTGTATTTTAGCATTCAGGGGGATAAACACCTGGAGGGCCCTCAAAGGGCCCATTTAAAGGGAAGGGTCCACTAGGAGCAGTGGCAGGCACCTCTCTCTCTCTGGGGTCACTAGCTGGGATCAGTGGCTGTTGATTGGATAGTCAAACTCAACTTCAACTGTATTGCATCAGAAGTTCAACTTGAAACTGGAGTTGCGTTCCCCACAAAGCAACTGAATCTCTACCTTCTCTCTGTGCATCCCTGGCCCTGAGCTGGTGACTAATTGAGATCTAATAATAGTTTTAAGATGCTAAAGAAGACAAGCTGGAAAATATGGAAAGGTTTGAGAACAGCATGACCCCTCTTCATCCCGCTGTTTCATGACTGCAATAACACACCCCTCCACCTCCACCTCCACCTCCACCTCCACCACAATGAAGCTCTCCTCACCCCCCTCTCCCCTCCACCTCCACCTCCACCTCAATGAAGCTCTCCTCACCCCCCTCTCCCCTCCACCTCCACCTCAATGAAGCTCTCCTCACCCCCCTCTCCCCTCCACCTCCACCTCAATGAAGCTCTCCTCACCCCCCTCTCCCCTCCACCTCCACCTCCACCACAATGAAGCTCTCCTCACCCCCCTCTCCCCTCCACCTCCACCACAATGAAGCTCTCCTCACCCCCCTCTCCCCTCCACCTCCACCACCACCACAATGAAGCTCTCCTCACCCCCCTCTCCCCTCCACCTCCACCACCACCACAATGAAGCTCTCCTCACCCCCCTCTCCCCTCCACCACAATGAAGCTCACCTCACCCCCCTCTCCCCTCCACCACAATGAAGCTCACCTCACCCCCCTCTCCCCTCCACCTCCACCATCACCACAATGAAGCTCTCCTCACCCCCCTCTCCCCTCCACCTCCACCATCACCACAATGAAGCTCTCCTCACCCCCCTCTCCCCTCTCCCCTCCACCTCCACCACAATGAAGCTCTCCTCACCCCCCTCTCCCCTCTCCCCTCCACCTGCAGACTTTGACTTCATCATGCCCGGCTCCATGAAGCTGCACAACCTGATCTCCAAGCTGAAGAAGTGGATCAAGATTCTGGAGGCCAAGACCAAGCAGCTGCCCAAGTTCTTCCTCATCGAGGAGAAGTGTCGCTTCCTCAGCAACTTCTCGGCGCAGACGGCCGAGGTGGAGATCCCCGGGGAGTTCCTCATGCCCA
>PIJE02001268.1:7500-10000 GCA_002895965.2 Coryphaenoides rupestris | reverse complement strand
CTCTCTCTCCCTCTCTCCCTCTCCCTCCCCTCTCCCCTCTCTCCCCCCCACTCTCTCTCCCCCCTCTCTCTCTCCCCCCCCCCCCACTCTCTCTCCCCCCTCCTCCCCCTCTCTCTCCCTCTCCTCTCTCTCCCCCCCCCACTCTCTCTCCCTCTCTCTCTCTTCTCCCCCCCCCCTCTCTCTCCCCCTCTCTCTCCCCTCTCCCTCTCCCCCTGCTCCCCCTCCTCCACTCTCTCTCCCCTCTCCTCTCTCTCCCCTCCTCTCTCTCTCTCACTCTCCCCTCCTCACTCTCTCTCTCTCCCATCTCTCTCCCCCCCCCTCCCTCCCCCCAGGACACAGGTAAGTTGAACGTCTCGTACTTCCGTCTGGACATCAACGACGCGACGGGTGACCTGGATGCTAACCGCCCCGTCCCGTTCCGCCTGACGCCCAACGTCTCCGAGTTCCTGAGCAGCATCGGCGTGTCGGGACCCCTGACCGCCTCCATGATCGCCGGGGCGCGCTGCCTCGCCCAGCCCAACTTCAAGGTACATGTCTGTCTGTCTGTGGCCCCTGTCTGTCTGTCTGTCTGTCTGTCTGTCTGTCTGTCTGTCTGTCTGTCTGTCTGTCTGTCTGTCTGTCGTGTCCCTCACCTCAAAGTGTTCCTGCTCCGTGTCCCTCAGGTGGACGGCATCCTGAAGGCGGTGCTGCGGGACGAGATCATCGCCTGGCACAAGAAGACTCAGGAGGACACGTCCATGCCGCTGTCCCCCGCCGGCCAGCCGGAGAACATGGACTCCCAGCAGCTCGTCTCATTGGTCCAGAAGGCCGTCACCGCCATCATGTCCCGCCTCCACAACCTGGCCCAGTTCGAGGGCGGCGAGAGCAAAGTGAACACCCTGGTGGCGGCCGCCAGCAGCCTGGACAACCTGTGCCGCATGGACCCCGCCTGGCACCCCTGGCTCTGAGACCTGGGAGGGGCCTCACTGTCGGGGCCCCCGGTGTCAGGGCCCCTGGGAGGCCCCCGGTGTCAGGGCTCCTGGGAGGACCCGGCCCCTCTGGAACTCTGGAGGAGGACGGAGGCCGCAGGAATGTGGAAGTCTGGGTCTTGGAGAGAAGCGGGACAGGAAGTGATCCCCGCTGTGGCGAGGGGGTCGACCCCGTGACCCCGTGACCCCCTGGCCGTCTCAGGGTGCAGCCTGACTCATGTTGGGACTCGTGATGAAATGTTTGTATTATTTTTTATCGTTGGGAAATAAAATGCTTTGTACTGCAGCCTCTGGGTCGTCATGAGTGGAAGCTTCTCCACCGCCCCTTTGAGAAGCCATTTTAATAGTTTATTCATAGTTCATATGAATATAGTCGTTCATAGTTTATTATTATTATTATTATTAACGACATGCAGTCTCTGTTTGTATGGACTGAAGTGTTTTACTGGCCTTTTTATACACCAATCTTTATTTAAACTGTCAGCCACACAGCGTGTACGATGTCACCAGGTTTACACTCGTCTGGTTCATGTGATTTATTACTCAGGGGTCGGAGGTTAAAACACGTCGGCCTCCGGCCCTGCGGGGCCGCAGGTTCGATTCCCTCACAGGTCCTCTGTGTTTGTTTTGTATTCCTCCTCCCGTTTGTAAAGAACGTCTTTCTGCCGAGCCGACCGCCTTGCTAAATAAAGCCTTTTGTTTGATTAAAGTCCTTTTTAATTAAATCTTGAAACTTTTGCCTTTCACACGAACCCATTGGGCTCTGACTCAATGAGCTGCAATAAGTCAACATAACAAAATGAATGCATTCGTATCCTGAAGTGAGACTCAATTATAAATCTAATCTCTAAATGGTCTTTTTGATTATTTATTCCTTCGTGCGTTCCGATCCTTCGACAGCGAAGAGTTTTCCCTCGTCTGTGAATCCGTCACGTTTTACACGCGTGTGTTGATGGCGGTGGTTATCTAGGGGCGGAGTCAAGCAGGCGCTCTGCTGCTCCTAGGGGCAACTTAACTCTCCACCTCCCCCCCTCTTGCTCCGAGGGGGGGGGAGGGAGGGAGGGGCTGTTGTGCCCTGGGCGGGGTCGCTGCGGGGGGGGGGGCGTGACCTTAGCTGAGTTACACCCTCGTCACCCGGACCCCCGCTGCTCATAAACGAAGGTTATGTCACTGTAGCCCTGCCCCCTCCCTCACACACACACACACACACACACCCACACCCCCGGCGCTGGGCTGAGGGTCTTCTGCTCTTTCGTCTCGCCGAGGATGGAAGTCACATGACGGAAGACTATAAAAAGAAATGCTTACTCAAAAGTGTGTTTGTTGTGGCTCAGCCAATCAGAAGCTATTTGCTCGTTATTTCTTTATTTTCCCGCCGTAGAAAGCCTCCATATTTTACACCTTTTACTTTGGAACGTATTTGGATAAACAAACCAGTAGTTTGTGAGCCGGTGGCCCCGGCCACTCTCATACAAGTGGTTGTATCCATGGCAACGTATCCCAACGCTGCAGGCTGAAGGGAGAGAGAGAGA
>PIJE02001268.1:0-2500 GCA_002895965.2 Coryphaenoides rupestris | reverse complement strand
CATATAACATATCATTTATAATATATCATATCTCATATAACATATCATTTATAATATATCATATATCATATAACATATCATTTATAATATATCATATCTCATATAACATATCATTTATAATATATCATATATCATATAACATATCATTTATAATATATCATATATCATATAACATATCATTTATAATATATCATATATCATATAACATATCATTTATAATATATCATATATCATATAACATATCATTTATAATATATCATATATCATATAACATATCATTTATAATATATCATATCTCATATAACATATCATTTATAATATATCATATATCATATAACATATCATTTATAATATATCATATATCATATAACATATCATTTATAATATATCATATCTCATATAACATATCATTTATAATATATCATATCTCATATATCATATATCATATAACATATCATTTATAATATATCATATATCATATAACATATCATTTATAATATATCATATATCATATAACATATCATTTATAATATATCATATATCATATAACATATCATTTATAATATATCATATATCATATAACATATCATTTATAATATATCATATATCATATAACATATCATTTATAATATATCATATATCATATAACATATCATTTATAATATATCATATATCATATAACATATCATTTTATAATATAATCATATCTATATATATAATTTATAATATATCATATATCATATAACATATCATTTATAATATATATATAGCATATACCTTCTGATTGGCTGAGCCACAACAAACACACTTCTGAGTAAGCATTTCTTTTTATAGTCTTCCGTCATGTGACTTCCATCCTCGGCGAGACGAAAGAGCAGAAGACCCTCAGCCCAGCGCCGGGGGTGTGGGTGTGTGTGTGTGTGTGTGTGTGAGGGAGGGGGCAGGGCTACAGTGACATAACCTTCGTTTATGAGCAGCGGGGGTCCGGGTGACGAGGGTGTAACTCAGCTAAGGTCACGCCCAGAGCCACAACAGCCCCTCCCTCCCTCCCCCCCTCGGAGCAGAGGGGGGAGGTGGAGAGTTAAGTTGCCCCTAGGAGCAGCAGAGCGCCTGCTTGACTCCGCCCCTAGATAACCACCGCCATCAACACACGCGTGTAAAACGTGACGGATTCACAGACGAGGGAAAACTCTTCGCTGTCGAGGATCGGAACGCACGAAGGAATAAATAATCAAGACCATTTAGAGATTAGATTTATAATTGAGTCTCACTTCAGGATACGAATGCATTCATTTTGTTATGTTGACTTATTGCAGCTCATTGAGTCAGAGCCCAATGGGTTCGTGTGAAAGCAAAAGTTTCAAGATTTAATTAAAAAGGACTTTAATCAAACAAAAGGCTTATTTACAAGGCGGTCGGCTCGGCAGAAGACGTTCTTTACAAACGGGAGGAGGAATACAAAACAAACAACAGAGGACCTGTGAGGGAATCGAACCTGCGGCCCCGCAGGGCCGGAGGCCGACGTGTTTTAACCTCCGACCCCTGAGTAATAAATCACATGAACCAGACGAGTGTAAACCTGGTGACATCGTACACGCTGTGTGGCTGACAGTTTAAATAAAGATTGGTGTATAAAAAAGGCAGTAAAACACTTCAGTCATACAAACAGAGACTGCATGTCGTTAATAATAATAATAATAATAAACTATGAACGACTATATTCATATGAACTATGAATAAACTATTAAAATGGCTTCTCAAAGGGGCGGTGGAGAAGCTTCCACTCATGACGACCCAGAGGCTGCAGTACAAAGCATTTTATTTCCCAACGATAAAAAATAATACAAACATTTCATCACGAGTCCCAACATGAGTCAGGCTGCACCCTGAGACGGCCAGGGGTCACGGGGTCACGGGGTCGACCCCCTCGCCACAGCGGGGATCACTTCCTGTCCCGCTTCTCTCCAAGACCCAGACTTCACATTCCTGCGGCCTCCGTCCTCCTCCAGAGTTCCAGAGGGGCCGGGTCCTCCCAGGAGCCCTGACACCGGGGGCCTCCCAGGGGCCCTGACACCGGGGGCCTCCCAGGGGCCCTGACACCGGGGGCCCCGACAGTGAGGCCCCTCCCAGGTCTCAGAGCCAGGGGTGCCAGGCGGGGTCCATGCGGCACAGGTTGTCCAGGCTGCTGGCGGCCGCCACCAGGGTGTTCACTTTGCTCTCGCCGCCCTCGAACTGGGCCAGGTTGTGGAGGCGGGACATGATGGCGGTGACGGCCTTCTGGACCAATGAGACGAGCTGCTGGGAGTCCATGTTCTCCGGCTGGCCGGCGGGGGACAGCGGCATGGACGTGTCCTCCTGAGTCTTCTTGTGCCAGGCGATGATCTCGTCCCGCAGCACCGCCTTCAGGATGCCGTCCACCTGAGGGACACGGAGCAGGAACACTTTGAGGTGAGGGACACGACAGACAGACAGACAGACAGACAGACAGACAGACAGACAG
>PIJE02001267.1:127896-143050 GCA_002895965.2 Coryphaenoides rupestris | reverse complement strand
CAGCAGTACTACAGAAGTACACTACAGTTACAGTACTATTTCAGTAAACACTGCAGTACGAATCAGTGAGTTGCTCCATCCCTGCTATTTAACACACACACGAGACCACATACATAACACTGTCACACACACACACACACACACACACACACACACACACACACACACACACACACACACACACACACACACACATGTCACGCACTCCCGCCCCACCGCCCAGACGGTTAGCTGCAGTCTTGCTTCGTTGCATTAACGGGTTCAAAGACGATGAGACACTCCTCCATGCAGTTAACAGCCTCCGCTCGACCTCCTCCTCCGCCTCCCCCACCTCCCCCCTTCTCCCCCATCTCCCACCCCTCACCCTGTGTCCGACACCAGAGACCACCCAGTCCCTCCTCCATGAGAGTGCATGGCGCAGGGCTCTCTGCCTTGCTAGCCTTGAACGCCGCAAAGTGGCACACCTGTTTGCTGATTGATGCTGTTGATTTCCGGTGGCAGTGTAATGTGTGTGTGTGTGTGTGTGTGTGTGTGTGTGTGTGTGGATAATCCCTCAGATCTGATGGCACAAAACCCGGAACAAGCCGAGCCTGAGACGCGCGCATCGCTATGTCGCCGTCGTAGCCGAGCCGAACTCTGTGATCTAACGAGCCGCTAACATGTCCTGGCCCATTCGGGAATACCTGTACAAATACAGATATGGGCCATTTTGGATGATGACCGTAATCTTCGTCCTGCTTGTGTGTGTGTGTGTGTGTGTGTGTGTGTGTGTGGGGTTATCCTGCAGGTGTGTGTGTCTGTGTGCGTGCACACCCCCACCCCCCACACATGCAGATGGAGGGCGTGCGAGGAGGGTTCACAGAGGACGCTAAAGGGAGCGACATTCAGGCATTAGCATCACATTAGCCGCGTGTTTTAACTGCGCAACGCCGCCGGTGGACACGGTGAAGGACACGCAAAAACCCCAAGGAGGAGCGAGAAGCAGCAGCAGCAACCCAGTCGCCCAGTCGTTAGCTCGTGCAGTTTGCCGCTTCCCGCCGAAATCAGAGCGCGGCTCGATTCGGGCGGCGTCCGGGGCAGCCCGGGCAGACGAGATCGTTACTGTACAGCGCAGCCGCCGGTGGTTCAATTAAAAGGGAAATGTCCGGATTTAACGACACACATAGAAACCGATATAACCGTACGCCGCTTCGCCCCGAGACCTGACCACCGCGAATCACCGCCGTCCTCGGCCACCCCCACTGCTGCTGAGACAGAGATGGAGAGTTAATAAACGTGTGTGTGCGTGCGCGTGTGTGCTTGGCCTCGAGAGCCCCCCGCCTGCGGTCGGAGGGTATTGTCTTCAAATGACTCTGAATATGCTGGTGTGATCGCGGCCCCCCGGGAGCACAGCAGGTGGCACCACCCTTTGATCTGCGCTCGCCGCCGCCAGCGGAATTTAAATCATCGCGGTGTGGTGGTGGCGGTGGTGGCGACGGCCAGCTCGTGAAATCCCAGCGCTGGAGACACGCGTGCGGCTGCTCTTTGATCCTCGCGTCCTTGTGTGCTAATTTGATTTCGGGAAATTTTTCGGGAGGGATAGATAACGTTGATGATGTTGTCTCTCTAGTCACGCCATGTTTGTGTGTGTGTGTGTGTGTGTGTACTCATATGTATGCGCCATCCATGTTTATTCAGACTCCAAAGAAAACTTTGCCGTCGGAATCCAATCCCAGACCTATGGATGCACTCCAAGAGGCCCAACACTCCACCACCACTTCCACCCCCACCACTACCACCGCCACCACTACCACTACCACTACCACCATCCACCAGCACCACCACCACCATCGCCAACACACCACCACCACCACCGCCAACAACACCCCACACCACAATTCTGGCAGCATCAATTGCATCACGGTGTTAATGTCTTGTGGCATCACCTCACCTCACCTCACCAAGGGGGGGTGGGGGGGGGGGGTCTAGGGAGGCCGAGATACAACACATCGATAAACTTGAAAGATGTCTGGCCAACAACCCCCCCTTACCGACCTGTTTTGCTTCCTGCTGGGAGCCAACACAAACCCACTACTCTTGTGGCACCTCAGCAGGTTCAGAGTGCATTACCTGCAACGCGTGCCCGGTTGGAATCAATAAAGGTTGAGCGGTGCTGAGTCATTGGCTACGCCCTCCCAGCCCCTGGCACGGTTCCTGCCGTTAGTAGACCCGACATCGGTCTATTACCAGTGAATAAACGCTGGAACTTTTCTATTAGCAGCTGTTAGCCGCAGTGTAACTGATAGCCGCGTTTTGGAATTGGGAAGTGGGGTGTGTGTGTGTGCATGTGTGTGTGTGTGCTTGTGTGCGCGTGCATGTGTGTGTGTGCTTGTGTGCGTGTGTGTGTGTGTGTTGGAATGGAAGTTCAGACATGTTTATTTCTTTATTTCTTTACTTTATCCTACACCAGCAGTTTTTTCATGCATGCTTTACTGTGCCGGTCGTTTATTTGTTTGTGTATTTTTTGTCCCCGCCAGTATAATCTGCAGTGTAATATTTGCATTTCTTTGTTATTCGATAAAGTCCTGAAATAGAATATGTGTGCTCAGGAATTCTCACTTCCTGCAGGGACATTTTCCAATAAAGAGATCCCCGTTGCATAAGCCCGGCCAGACCAGCAGCTGGGCTGGAGCCCACCGCTGGCACCCACCCAGTGGCTTTAATTGATGAATTCAATCGAATTCTTATCATTCAATCGAATGAATTGAATCATGATCTGGAATTAAGGAGATTTTGAATCATGATGATCTGCACTCAAGGTGATTTAGAGTTGCGGTGATTTAGAATCGCAGTGAGCTTTAATAATGGTGACTTTGGAGTCCTGGTGATCTGTCATCTTGGTGACTTAGAATCATGGTGCTCTATAGTCATGGTGGTTTTGGAGTCATGGTGATCTGTAATGATTTGTGATTTAGAAACATGGTGATCTGTAATCATGTGTATCTGAAATCATGGTGCTCTGTAATCATGGTGATTTAGGATCATGGTGCTCTGTAATCATGGTGATTTAGGATCATGGTGCTCTGTAATCATTGTGATTTGGAGTCGTGGTGCTCTGGAATAAAGGTGATTTGAAATCATGGTGATTTAGAATCACGGTGTTCTGTAATCACGGTGATTTAGGATCAAGGTCATGGCGATCTGGAATCAAGGGCCCTGGTGATTTAGCCTCATGGAGCCTTCGGTGATCTTGAATCATAGTCTATAATCCTGGTGATGGAGAGGCCCGTATGCGGAGTTCAGGCCAGCGCAGAGCGGGGGGGGGGGGGAGCGTCGCTTGTGACGGATCAACACTCACCTGAAGCGCCTGGGGAAGTAAAAACAGTGTTAATTGGATATGCGGAAGCCATCTTTTCTCGGGGGACTCCGGTATGATGGCCATTAGCCACCGCTGTGAATAATTAAAACCGCAGCCCTGCAGGCCTGCAGCCTCGTCGCGGGCGGGAGATAACAACAGAAGCCACCTCCAGGTTCCAGAACGCTCCGCTGGCACGCAGGCGGGGAGACGGCTGAGAGGGAAGCCCAGGAGAGCAGGACCAAACGCACACGTGGAGGCGGCCAAGTCTCACAGCAGCTCGCCGCCGAAGCCGATGCTCCGGTTCCGTACGTGTTTCACATCCGTCTTGCTGGACGAGTTTTTGGCGGTACCACCTGGAGGAGCATATGGTCGGACCACCCCAGCCCCCTGGGTCACCGGGGTGGGACCGGACCCGATGTCGGGCCACCGCCGCCAGGTCCTCTGGGTACCGTCACCGGTCATCGGCCAGGTCGGCCTCTTTTCCTCCACGACGACAAATCTTGTTTTAATCAGCAGCCGGGCCTGTCTGCTGGTTACAACGCTCTTCTTAACAGCAGCCTCTAGACACCCTGCTATTAAATCCTCCTCAGTTAGCCTCGTCTATAAACAGATACACACACTGACACACACACCACACCACACACACACACACTGACGTAAACACACACACACAGACATGCTCGCACAATAAACACATTCAGTATTATAGGCCTAGTTTGCGCGAGAGTCGTCTTGGTGAGATTTTTATCAACACTGCGACAGCCAGTAATGAGGCTACCCAGGGTGTGTTCCTGCTGCCTGGGCACGTGCAGCGGGCTGGGTGGCGTGGAGGCGGTGGCGAGAAATGACAGTAAAGTATTGACTCGTTGGTATGCACGCCATGCATCCCCCCCACTGCCGGCTACTCAAAGCACTCCGTTCGCTCAGCGAGTGCTTTGCTTGTCCATCGATCACCCCCCTCGCAGCGTGGGGCCGCAGGGCCGGGGCTCTGTGATGGTGCCGGCCTCATAAGCCCGTTGATGCATGTCAGTCACCACACGCCTGCTTGCCCCCCCGCCGCCGCCCCCCCCACCCCCACCTACTTAGTGCTGTCTCTTCAGAATCAGTATCAGAATCAGAATCAGCTTTATTGCCGTCGTTTTTTTACAAGCAAGGAATGTGCTTTTGTGAAATTGGTGCATAACATTGAACATTAAACACTAATTGAGCACTAATATAGTAATTCTAATAAAGTATATATAAAAACTCCATTAAAAAAATAAGCAATTAAAGGTGCAATTTAAGGAAGAGATAAGATGTGCATGGCATTAATATAACGCAGTAGTGTCCATGGAGCGGTGGGAGTCAGTGGGGTTATAGTATGGTATGGTCTGTAGTATGGTCTGCTGGGGGGTATGGGGGCTTGGTGGGGAGGCGGGGTGGAGGTGACCAGAAGACCAGAACCATTACATCAGCCTATAAAGTAGCCCTGCTGCCAAATCTGTGCCCATTTTACGGGCATTTCCTTCCCGACGTAAATCCTGTCATGTTCCGTTCCAACACAGGAGTGATGTGTTCCTCCGTGGCTATCGTAATGTCCCGTTTCAGGTTCTAATCGCGCCAACGAGGGAAAAGCCACAAGCGTCTTAATTTACACACCTGCTCCTCGTTGTAAAGACGCCGCCGCTGCCTTCTCCCGTCGTATCCCGACGATTCCGGGTGCCAGACTCTTTAAAAGAACCGTCCAGACGTTCTCCGGAGAGCGCTAACAGACAAAGCAATCTCCGCCACCCCGCAAAGATTGGCCTACAACTCCCAGACGTCCTGTGTGCGAGCGATAAAATACACTATCTGGAGAGAGAGAGTGGGAAAAAAACCCCCAACAACAAGCAGCTGCAGCAAACAGAGCTGGCGGTCCCCGTGGTCTCTGGCTCCTAACCACAGGGGTCCCCATATGGGCCCTCGTCTCCGCTGACTCTTAATTACCTATCAGGGAAACATCTCTGTCTCTGGGTCTGGAGAGACGAGCCACCGGAGAGAGAGGGAGGGATGGAGAGAGAGACAGACGGAGAGAGAGAGAGAGAGAGAGATGATGGGAGTTTGCGAGGAGTTGATGCTCATTTTAAAATCATGATGTCGTTATACATCTTGACAAGTTTGCTCCTGTAGTGTGTAGAGTGCAATGATGTGGAAAGCTCCGGAAGGTTCATGAGGGATGTAAATAAACATGGCAAACGGTGTTCAAGGGTTATCATCACATCCATGCCTTTAGTATGATTTTCTGTAGCGAGTGGGAGGCGAGTGATCTCTGTGAACCCACCCAACCCTTTTACCGCTTCGTTTAATAACCATCGAGAGCGCAATACTTCGATTTCACTTAATGCGCTCCAGATGCGCCCGGGTGAACATACTGTAAAACTATTGAGCCCAGAGACCAAGACTAATACTTTGACCGCCAGCGAATGTAATTTCCAAGCGGGACATGTAGAGTAGCCAACCCTCCACCGAGTGGATTTTAGCGTTTGTGTTTTCCCACGTCGCTTTCTCAGATCGTATTTCGTTGGCGATTCAGCGCTCGGCGTGCCGTAAATATTAAACACATTTGGTATTATCAAGGCTGCCCTGACGAGCTTTCCAGTCGATCGGAAGGCGTCAGGCTGAATCTGTAAACGGCGAACAATACGATAAAATTATATCAAATAATCTAATGTAATCGGCACCCTCTCCCCGATTCTCCTGTAGTGTGCTCGTTGGTTCGCAGTGTAAGAGATGAGGAGTGGGTGGAGTGGTCTTTCAGATGTTGTAGCGCGCTTAGAATTGCACGCCTGCCCAGCTACTTATGCAGGCAACTTGGCAATTATGAAACTCGTTCTATTCGTCTCGTAAATATGAATGCTCGAAATCAGCTCTATTCTTATCTTCAGGTACCACAGTGATATATTGCTGCCACTCTTTGTAAGTCGCTTTGTATAAAAGCCAAATGCCCTAAGTGTAAATGTAAATGTAAATGTTTGCGAGGGAGACCCCGGGGACTCTAGTAGGTAGTAGGAGGGATGGGCGAGAGACACCTGGATTGTGTGTGTGTGTTTTTTGTCTTCTGTTTTGTTGTTTGTGTTTACTGTACATACATACATACCCAGGGAGAAGAGAGGGTGTATGCGAGAGAGAGAGAGAGGAGAGAGGGAGTGAGGGAGACGGTATGCGCTTGAGGGAGACAGTATAAGGGAGAGAGAGTGAAAGTGTTTGAGAGAGGGAGAGAGGGAGAACGTATGTGTTTTCTCTCTCTCTCTCCCGCCCTCCCACCTCTCAGTCAATAGCATGCAATTAGATGTCCCTTCTGCAGCTCGCTATAACACCAAACCGACACAAAGCAAAATAATAATCATTCCTTCAGAGAAGAGAGGAGAGAGAGAGTATGTGGATCAGTTTCAGCAGCTCTCTCTCTCTCTCTCTCTCTCTCTCTCTCTCTCTCTCTCTCTTTCTCTCTCTTTCAGGTCTCCCCGGTATTTGATCCGCTAACTATCCGCTCTGGGCTAACTAGACAATAGCAGGAGATGAACAGAACCGGAGGAACCAAACCTGTTTTTGTTCGACCAACCCTTGCTCTGTCGAAAATACGTACATTTCCCTACCCAATCATTCGGATGAAGGCATTCTGTTGGACGTCGAGGGAACACTGTCCGCCGGTCTTTAGTAAACATATCGGCTCTTTTGTTGCATGTCCGTAAATAGTCAGCCAATCTTCCCGGTGCATTATTTATTGCGCAACGTGGTCGAGTGTGGCATCCTTTGAGGTGGACTAGTTTTACATTCCTGGAGGTGAATGCCAAATATTGGCTGAACTGACCCCCCCCCACCCCCTTGTTGATTCATAGCTAATGCGTTGAACTTTGTTGGCGTCAAAATTAGCATAATGTGAAAAATGCCCTCGCGAGCAGTGTCATCCGGAGTCTACTTCTAAATACATTTTTATATTTTAGATTCTTACCTTTCTAGCGATGCTGAAACCAAACGAATGTATGATAATATTGATGTAGGCAGAATGTATGGAGCCAGCGGACATAATTAAACATTTGTTGTTCCTGCTTGTGTGTATAAAATCATTTTGAAATCACTTCTTAGATAGCGTACGAGTTAAAGAAAAACTGTCAAACGCTACCTTCCTATTGCTTTGACACTGAAGAAGAAGAAGGTACGAATTCCCGTACCGGGTAATGCGTTTTTTCTCCTTCATACCGTTCTCCCCTCGCAGTCTTTGAGGAGATGGAAGTAATTGAAGGGTTATTTTTTCCAATAAAATGGCCTTCCAAACAAAGCGTCCTCCCCAGACCACACAGGCCCATCTCACCCGGGTACCACATCCCGCCTGCAGTCCAACTGGCTTGGCGAGGCCATCGGTGGGTTTTTGATTAGCTTCTTCAAACGATGGTAACCCAAATAAAACAATACAGGTTGCACAGTTTGGAACCTTGAGGATGGGATTGTGTCCGACGGGACGACCCTTGTGTTATGTGTTTTTAAACTCTTGTATAGGAGGGGTAAAGAGGAGAGTGCGCCGTGCAGCAGGACGGGTGCTCGGCGGTCAGGCTGTCCTGCGGAAGAGCCCGCCAATAAATGATTGAGCGTCTTGGCTCCGTGTTCTGTTTGGAGAGAAAGGAGTCAGAGACTACACCTAGTTTAGAGACTTCCTCAATCATATACAGAATATAAAAGTAAAACAGAAACACACTTCGATGAGCCTCTCCAGCGTCTGCTGTTCAAATGTCTGGAGCCAGACAAGTCAATGTGTTTGTTCTGTATTGCCGATCCCCGTGCATGTATAAACAACACACGAGCCGACGACGATATCTTCCCGGCGTCAACTGATCATACAAGGAATGTAAAAATGGTTTCACAGAAATCAACGTGCGTCATGTACGAGCAACTTTCTGTCAGCAGCGTATGGGAAGAGGCGTTCCATTTTCCAGCGGTCTTTTTTTTTTCACAGACTGCACGGACATAAAGTCGCTCGTACGTAACATGTCGAAGCTGTCCAATCCATACAAGTGCAATATCGGTGTGTTGATCGCCATTGAATCCTCTCAGAATCCAATGAAGACTTATATTTTCATGGATAGGAATTGCGGAGGGAATTGCGCGGAAGAGGCATCGTCCCGTCGGTCGCCCGCGGCTAGCATCCCATCACGTTCCCACCTCTGGCGCTAGCTGTCAGTGTGTGTGTGCCCACGGCGCTTCTGTCCCACATCCTTGGTCATTTGTCACGTTTCTTTTTTTTTCTCCTAAAAACGTCGTCGAACTCTTCGCACTTCAACTGCTGTGTCTGGGATGGCTTTTATTTTAGATTCACTGTGTACTTACTTACATTCACCCCATGTATGTCTTGAATGTTCTATATATATACGGTAGACTATAACATGATGAGGATATTTGTCATGGCTATGGGGTGCGGCACTCCCCAACCCAAAGGTCCACGGTTCGATTCCCAATGTTCACAATCTACTTGCAGGCACCTCTGAGCAAGATGGCCGACCTCATTAATGACCTCTGTACTTCAACTGCTGTGTCTGGGATGGCTTTTATTTTAGATTCACTGTGTACTTACTTACATTCACAGCATGTATGTCTTCCATGTTCTATAATATGACGCCTTTTTAACTATGCTAATATAAAAAAAATGCATAGGATATTTGTCGTGGCTAGGGGGGTGCAGGACTCCCCTGCCCAAAGGTCCACGGTTCGATTCCCAATGTTCACAGTCTAACCCTGAGCAAGATGGCCGACCTGCTCATTAATGACACGTAGCGATAAAAGGTTTCCGCTGAATGGCCTAAAGAAACCCCCAATACAGAAAACGGATGATATATTATAGTTATTTTAGCTCCGTGGGTAACTTGTGCACGAGTTGGCAAACTTCTCAACAGAAGAATGCATCGCACCTGTGTGCTGCTGTTTGGCGGGTGTTGCCGTGTCCTCATACATATTCATGTTCTCTCCAGCTGGAAGCGGCTCTGCAACAACCCGGTTCACTGCGCTTGCTGGGATTCTCCGCCGCCAGCACCTCTTTAACCTCAAGGCTATCTGTGGGTAAGTAATGCGTAGGTCAGCCCAAACACACTCTCACACACACACGTGAGCGTGCACACACAACACACGCACAAACACACACACATCACACACATACACACACACACACGTGACCAAAGTATGGATTCTGCTAATGTGCCGCATTCACCACGCACCCAACGCTCCACTTTTAATCCTGAACGGCGTCTCTGCGTCTAATATAAATAATTCATAAAACATACACACTTCTCAGGGCTGCTGCTGGCCGGTGGTGGAGGCGCAGGCTCCTTTTATTACAGTAAGCGTTGCTAGGAAACCATGAATGGAACTGGAAGGAGGAGACGGGGTGTCAAACGATGGAACAGTTTGGTGCAATCGGCGGACGACTGGAGCGAAATCCCGAGACTCGGTCGGGGGGGGGACTCTCGTTGGGTTTAGCGAGCGCTGGAAGGCCTTTTTTGAGAAGTTGGCTGTGTGTGTGTGTGTGTGGGGGGGGGTGAAGGGAGATAGCGAGGCTTCACGTCAAATCTCCTCACTTAGTCCCGGGCTGAGAGACAGCATCTATTTCACCCCTTCCCCTCCGCCCTCCTCCTGCTGCCAGTCCGTCTCAACGTCGTCTAGAGTGTGATTAGTTTGTTTGCGTTGTTGTTGTGTTGTTGTTGTTGTTGTTGTTGTTGTTGGCTCCCTGCTCAAAATAAGTTTAATGTGAGGGGGAAGTGCTTCCTCCGTAACGCTCAAACTTTAATAGTCGAACACACGTTCCGAGACCCAAACAATCGTGTGTTTAAAAAACAAGCAAACAAAACCCTGCGCATTGCAATAACTAAATAAAACAGGTTATGTACGCTGCTGTAGGCAAGATTTGAGAGTTGGAAAAGTGAGAGCCAAAGATTTTGAAAATTCTCCCTCCTTTCCTGAGGCCCCGTCCATATGTACATGTATATGGGTGTTCATGAAAACATATTCTCTCCCCCCTCACCACCACCCGCCTCGGTTTAAAACATTTAATAAATCCCGTCCACACCAACAGTGTTTTAGTAATGCTGGGTTATGACTTATAAATATGCAATTAAGCCCGACAGGACGAGCCACACGTAAACACACCGGTAGTCCACCGTGGTTTGGAGATCTCCGGCCACGCTCAACGGGTGGAACTATATTATAATAGCTTCCCTCACCGGGGTTCCAATCCCATCAGCCTCTTGGGTCCCGAGCAACTTACTTTGTATGTTTGTAAGTCTTGGCACTTAAAAAACTATCTTGCTGTTTACCAACGAGGGTTGTTGTTTGACGGAGCAATTATGAGTGCTTGAAGCTTGTTCTATTAACCTAGCAATTATCGAGCGCTTGAAACTACTTCTCCTCTAATCACTGAATTACTGGACCTGTCAGCGATATATTGTTGTTTCACACTCCTTTGACAAATGTTCTTTGACAAAAGCGTCTGCTAAATGCCCTAAATACCCTGAATGTAATGTGAAACACCAATTGGCAGATATAGATCAATGGCATCGTTTTGCATCCGTCCACATGAATACACAGAGTTTGGAAAAAACCGCCTGCTGTCCTTGAGCGTGTGTGTGTGTGTGTGTGTGTGTGGGTGAGGTTGCTTCAACCAGCCACACACACACACACACACACACACACACACACACACACACACACACACACACACACACACACACACACCACATCTATATTGTATTGTATTCTATTATATTCTATTCAGCTCTGTCAAATTGAATGCAGGTCCATCCATGAACGGACACGTACAGTATCATCTTTGTAACTTATTTTTCACAGCCTTTTATTGTTAAAAGTCGTTTTTCGAAGCGGTCTGTAATTTAGTGGAGGTGCTGCGGCTGGCCTACAGACCCCTGCGGGAAACCCCGTGCACCCAAACTCAAATCAAATCATTAGATGTGTCTGTCTTTAGGTATTCTTAGGCCTCCGCGTTGTTTTTTCTGTTCGACACCCCGTGTCCACAGTACCCACACAACCGGCAGAACCAGTACTTTATGTGTGCCGTCGTAACGATCCCGTCAACCAGCAGACACACACTACACACACTACACACACTACACACTACACACACACACACACACATATGGAATGCTGCTTGTTACATCACCTCTTTTATTCCCCGAGCTCTCAGCTGATGTTCCAGTTCTCTTTTTAGTCGTTGCAGCGGATTGAACTAGTTGGAATGCTCCTGACCCGAGCAATCCTGCCGTCGCCTCAGTAGTCGGTAGTGGTGGTGGTGGTGGTGGTGGTGGTTTGGGTGGTGGTGCTATTGGTGATGGTGATGGTGGTGGTGGTGGTAGTGATTTGGGTGGTGGTGGTGGTGGTAGTGATTTGGGTGGTGGTGGTGGTGGCGGTGGTGGTGGTACTGATTTGGGTGGTGGTGGTGGTGGTTGTGGTAGTGATTTGGGTGGTGGTGGTGGTGTGGGTGGCGGTGGTGTGACCCTGTGACCTGCTTAGGTCTAATGGACACAGGTGTCTGTCTGCCTGCTTGCCTGCCTGCTTGCCTGTCTGGCTGTCTGGCTGTCTTTATCCATCCCTCCATTTATCTAGCGCTGTCAGCCTGTCTGCCTGTCGATTTGTCTGTCTTTCCATCTGTCCATTAACTATCTCTCGGCCTGTCTGCCTGTCTGCCTACCTGTCTGTGCATCGACCCCTGTGATGTGGATCTATTCAAGGCCATTCAAAGCCCCACAGTCAAAGCCATAACTTCCTGTCCTCAGATCGAGGTCAACCCTTCAGAGGAACGCAGCACGATAACAACAAGTTCATATTTTTGCGCGCGTTGACGCACCACCACCGGGTTGCCATAGCGAACAGTCGGGTGCCATGGCGATTGCGAACGCCGGTGTGGATCCGGTCGAGGAGGGCAAACAGCAACAACATCTTGAGGAGTGTGTCTCCGTGTGACCCCACCACCACCACCACCACCACCACCACCACCAGCAGCAGCAGTAGATGTCTGGAGCGAGCTAGCAAGGCTTGTCAAACTGGAGTTGACACTAATCGTGTTAAAGTGAGATGGGCTATGGGCCGGAACCACTGGCTGGCTTTGATCACATTTTTAGGACATTGTTTCTTCCGGGAGGGAGGGGAGGTTTTTTTTTTTTTTCTTCATATTTTATTTATTTTTTATTCTTCTCCTCTCCCCGTCGCCATCTCTCGCCCCACTTTACCCAGCATGCATCACCTCCCCAGTCCACAATAGGGATTCTTGTTGTTGGGCGACAGAAAGTCTCACCTCCTCCCTGCGCATGAATTCCTACCCGTGTGTACATTATACAGTCGACTGTATATATGTATATAAATGTGTGTGTGTGTGTGTGTGTGTGTGTGTGTGTGTGTGTGTGTGTGTGTGTGTGTGTGTGTGTGCGCGTCAGAGCCCAGCCATCCCTGTCTTGTCTTTGTCCGTGGGAGTTTGTGGGCTTGTGGTGTATATCGTCCTCCCCTTGTCTCGGGGGGGACGGAGGAGGTAGGGGTGTGCAGCCTCCCCAGTGTCCCGGGCGAGTCACACTAGTCTCCCGGCTGAGGGGGACCCAGACTCTAATTAACACTGGCAGTGCATTTGCTGCAGTAGAGTGCAGAGACAGAGAGAGAGAAAGTTTCTTCCTCCTCCTCGTCCTCCTCGTCCTCCGCCTCCTCCTCCTCCTCCGACAGACGGGTGCAGACGTCTACGGGTGGTAATAAGTAGTGATGACTTTGTCGCGGCAGTAATTTCACCGGGTATCTGTGGGTGGGGGGGGGGGGGGGGGGGGAATTGGATGGAGGAGGAGGAGGAAAGAGTCGGTGCTGATGGCGGAAGCATTGGGCAGTAGGGCATAAATTGGTGGAGGATCGGGGTGGAGATGAGAGGTGGGGTCGCCGATGGACATGGGTGGGTGTGTAAGCAGGACAGTGAGAGGGATGTGTGTGTGTGTGTGTGTGTGTGTGTGTGTGTGTGTGTGTGTGTGTGTGTGTGTGTGTGTGTGTGTGTGTGTGTGTGTGTGTGTGTGTGTGTGTGTGTGTGTGTGTGTGTGTGTGTGTGGTGTGTGGGGGGGGGTGGGGGGGTGTCAGTGTGTGCTTAGCCTCTGGCTGGGCTCACTGAGTCCCTGGCAGCGCTGCGTGTGTTTGGACACTTGGCTGCAATATAGGGCTTCCCTGTCTGCGTCTGTCTGTGTGTGTGTGTGTGTGTGTGCGTGCGTGTGTGTGTGTGTCTCCATCCCTCTGTCTCTCCCTCTCCCACTCTCTCTCTCTGTTTCTCTCCTCTCTCGCTCTTTCTTTTTTTTCTTGTTCTTTCTGTGTGTGTGTTTGTGTGTCTGT
Organism: Coryphaenoides rupestris; assembly: GCA_002895965.2. Classification (NCBI taxonomy): domain Eukaryota; kingdom Metazoa; phylum Chordata; class Actinopteri; order Gadiformes; family Macrouridae; genus Coryphaenoides; species Coryphaenoides rupestris. Next base: position 129,351 of record PIJE02001267.1, on the reverse strand, counting down.
CTCTCCCCATGTCTCTCTATCTCTCTTGCTCTCCTCTCTCTCCCTCTCTCTCTTGCTCTCTCTTGCTGTCTTTCCTGCTTGCTCTCTCTCTCTTTCTCTCTCTATCTCTCTCTCGTTCTTTCTGTGTGTGTGTTTGTGTCTCTCTCTCTCCCTCTGTCTCTACCCATGTCTCTCTCTCTTGGTCTCTCTCTCTTTCTCTCTCTCTCTTTCTCTCTCTCTCTGTCTCTCTTTTTGTGTGTGTGTGTGTGTGTGTCTGTGTGTGTGTCTGTGTGTGTGTGTGTGTGTGTGTGTGTGTGTGTGTGTGTGTGTGTGTGTGTGTGTGTGTGTGACTCCCCCCCTCCTCCTCCCTCCCCCTGAGGTGCAACAGCTTGGGTGATTGGGTCCTGGACCCCACTGCTCCCCTTCCAGATTTTTCACGCTGATATGAACTGATTGCATGCAAATCAGGTGCTGAGCGCAGGCAGAGGCAGGAGCTAAACAGCGCGCTTAGCTTCCTGTCAGACTCACAAAACCGAGATCCTCCACTCCGGACATCTCTATTCTCCGTCCGCGTTTTTTGTTTAAATCTTCTTTATTCGTTTAATTTGTTTGTATTTCATCCGCATCCATCCGCGCATCAGAGTCTGACAAGCTAATGAATGGAATCGCGGTGAGAGAGCCAGCAGCGACACGATAATTGTTGCACGGGAATGAGAAACAGCGGAGTCTAATTGAAATTGCACCGGCGATCGTCCGGACCGGCCTCATGCCCCACCAACCTCCCCCCCCCCCCCCCTCTGCCTCGCCGCTCTCTCCTCCCTGCATTAGCATTGACAGCCGTGACGTGAGGGCGGCCGCTGTAAGGGCGGACCGCAGACAATCAAGCCAAGCCTGGTATTCAAGGAGACACACCGAAGCTTTCTGCTTTTGGATGCGTTTCCGACCCTCCAAACCCCCACGCCGCCCCGCCACCATCCCCGAGACACTTCTGCCGCCGCCGTCAGCCCCTTTATTGATGGGTTTCCAAGGTGAAGCGCTCGCTCTGAAACCATTTAACAGACCTTGAGTTGCTTTCGGAGCGCTGCCGAGGTCTCCGGTGTACAATATGTTAATTAGTCACACTTAGTGCCTCGCCAAACCCACAGAGAAACAGCCCTCCAGAGTTTGGGACCTCGTTTTTTCTCGGGTTTGTTTTAACACTGCCGCCGCTTGGAAGGTAACCGCGTGCGTTGACCTTGTCGGTGCACTTGTCAGCGCGTTGAAAAGGATTCTGGAGGGGGTTCTTTTGTGTGCGCCCGTCAAACGCAGATCAGTCCCCCGTCTTGGGGAGAAGTCTTCACAGTGAAGAGTTTCAAAGAGTTTGTTCCTCTTCAGAAGCGTCCGTCTCTCTCGTTCTCTGTCCTCCGCCGATGAGAAGCTCTTTATGATACGACGACATTATGAGCTGTTTGATGTCGCAGAGTGATGACACAGCGA
>PIJE02001267.1:100396-122896 GCA_002895965.2 Coryphaenoides rupestris | reverse complement strand
CGCCATTGTACGCGTCTGGCTTATGATGAAAGGCAGGAATAAACAACTCAAAATGTTAATTAAATGGCTGAGTGAACTTCCCCCTCCAAATTCTGCTTCATTAATGCATCGGTGACCAGGAAATGCTCGTGCAATTCCTTTCACAATGCACCTCTGCCACATTCTCCAATGTGTGATTAAAACTCAAAGGAAGAAAGACAAAAAAAAAACGACGTTTTCACAAAGAGGCGGGGGCGCATAATAAACTGGTGATAGAAAATGTGGCAACAGATTAGAGTGCACGCCAGATTGACCACGCTGGTGCCTTTTCTTCCTGTCAGAGTAATGTTGTTATCCATTCATTTCTACTTCTTTAATGACACTTAATAGCTGCCCAACCGGATTCTTGCACACTTTCCTGAAGTGAACAACGGTGTCAACTAAGCGGAAAGAATTGGAAGATAATTGCCCTGATCCAAACGAAATCCCGAAGTAAACTCTGCTGGTCTACAGCCGACACAAAGTCCTGACGTGTCGGTTGTTACCTTGCATGGTTGACACCGCCGTCGGTGTGTGAATGGGTGAATGTGAGGCAAACCGTGGGTTCTGACACCTGAGGGAGTGTGTGTGTGTGTGTGTGTGTGTGTGTGTGTGTGTGTGTGTGTGTGTGTGTGTGTGTGTGTGTGTGTGTGTGTGTGTGTGAATCTCTTTGATTGATTGATTGATGGGTTTTCTTCTTCTTCGTCCTCCTCCTCTACCAGGAGGGGACCTGTGGGACCCTGAGAGCCACAGGTGTGTGAGCGTGGGCAACAAGCCGGTCCGGACCCTCCTGGTCCTGGAGGACCTGGTCTGGGCCAGCTGCGGGAACCACGTGACGGTCATCGACGGCTCCAGCCTCTCCACACAGGTAGCGCCTGTTGTTGTTGTTGTTGTTGTTGTTGTTATGTGTGTCTCAGATCAGTTATCTGCTCATATATTACCACCTCCCAATAAGGTTGAATAAAGGTGAAATAAAAAAAGTAAATAGCCTTTCCTGTTCCTTTTCATTTCCAATGGCAATTCAATGGCATACAAAAAAAAGGTTCAGGTGAGGACAAGGTCATGTGTGTGTGTGTGTGTGTGTGTGTGTGTGTGTGTGTGTGTGTGTGTGTGTGTGTGTGTGTGTGTGTGTGTGTGTGTGTGTGTGGACTGCTCATTCTGTTGTGACCACGTTGTCAGGCTACCAGAACCCAGACCACCATTCTTTTCAGAAAATAATTTGAGGTGGCTGTCATTGTTTGCCTCTCTTTATAGTTGTTCTATTTCTGCCAGATCGTTCTCAAAGGTGGACGTCTGTATCTGTTATTTTGGTTTTTCTTTTTTATTTCTTTGCAGACGAGAGCATGACCTTGTGTTCTCTCTCTCTCTCTCTCTCTCGCTCACCCTCTCTCGCTCTCTCTCTCTCTCTCTCTCTCGCTCACACTGTCTCTCTCGCCCTCTCTCTCGCCCTCTCTCTTGCCCTCTCTCTCGATCTCTCGCTCACCCTCCCTCTCTGTCTCTCTCTCTCTCTCTCTCTCTCTCACACAATCTCTCTCTCTCTGCCTCCCCTTATTCGTTGTGACAGAGAGGCAACACTAGTGAATGACACACGATCCTCCGAGCGAGACTTGGGAGAAATCAGTAATAAGCTGTTTAAAAGGGCAAGCTGCTGTTCATTAACATAGTTTGCATGGCGGCGGGGGGGGGGGGGGGGGACTGGTAGGCTGGGAGGCTGGGAGGCTGGGAGGCTGGTTGGGGGGTGGTGGACCAGGCAGCGCAGCCCAGCTGTGCAGCCTGCATCGGGCACACCTCCCGGGGTCGCGTGGCGGGGAAAAAACATGTGGGAGTGGAATCAAACATTGATTGAGTCTGTGTTTGTGTGTGTGTGTGTGTGTGTGTGTGTGTGATTAAAGCAAAGATTAAATTGTGTTTCTTTGGTATTCTTATCTTTGGATCATTTTTAATTATCCTATTTAGAGTTGATCCATGGATGCATTACACAGTTGATTCATTAAATGAACTCATAATTAGCTTAAGTGATTAGTCCATTAAGTTAATTAATTATCAGACACCCGGTGAGATGACCTTTTTATGTTAACATGTATCATTGCGAATGGGATCAAAGGACAATTAACATTCACGTAGCGTGCAAAATCAATTACAGAAGGGAGGAAAAAAAGCTGGGATTGCACAGGAAGTAGTTTGACAGAACAATATTAGAGTCAACCTGCACGCCATCAAACCCGCCCGTTTAACCGCCGCGCGTGTTGATGGAGTCAGCCCCGTCGAGCGGGCCCTTGAAGGCATTGTGTTGCACTGAAGGACCTCACGATGCCAAGGCTCAGGCACAAGGACTCCGTATAGGAGGACTCCGCGTGCGACCTCATTCACCGCAAGTGCTGTGCCGCTGTGTGGAGTCCTGGAACACATAAAGACGGACATTTTGCTGAGAGCTTTGCCGCCGCAGAGTGGCCACCATTTGTCGCTGGAAATCACAAAGCCCGTTAGAAAGCCCAGTCGGACCTGACTAAGCGATTCTCGACCAGTCGGGCTCCTGGTGGCTGATCACGCAGAAGAAGAAGAAGAAGAAGAAGAAGCCGGCGTCCTTGCTTGGCGTCCCGTTTACTGTATACTCCAAACGAGGAATCGGTGCTGTCCTCAGTCCTCGCAGATAAAACGTCAGGGATTGTGACAAAACCGCAGGGTGGCCTCAGCCGAACTGCTGCCCGCAATTGGTCAAGAACACCGCATGAATAGCTGTGTCATTTTTTCCACTCGGGGGTGTGAAGGAACAGCCCGCACGTCGCTATATTGTATTGAAATTGGCATGTTCGGCGGCCCAGTGCGAACGCGCCAATTATTTCAATTTAGCTTTAAGTACATCGGGGGCGGGCTTAATGTAATGAGTCAGTCCCACCGGGGCCGTCTTTTGTCTTTTATGGAGTCGTGCCACGCGTGTCCATGAGATGTTTACTGTGGACACATGGTTCACTTTTATGATTTAATCTGCTTTATTTGTCTGTATGTATTATTTATCTGCGGCAGTATATTATGAATCCCCCCCCACTGACTGCTGAACCACAAAACTATAGAATACACAAACAACAGGGATTAATATAGTGATTACGATGATTATTATGATCTTTACTATTATTAGGATTTTATTATTTGTCGTGATGGATTAATTTCATCCATAATTCAATCGTGTGCCAGTCCAGGTATGTACTCCATTACGTGCCAGCCTTCCATTCTATTCAATTATGCAGCCATTAAGGAGCAATAGCGGTGAGACATTATGCTGAGGATTACTTGTAAATCCTCAAGCCATGTTCAGGCCTCCTACCGTACTCTGTCTCCAGTCTATACACAGTTTCATAGTCTATAGCCGGGCCTATCTAGTCTGTGTACAATACACAGTAAATAGCCTGGCCCGTCTGGTACACAGTCCAGAGCCACAGTACTCCACAGAGTCGGTCACATGGTCCATCTAGCCTGGTCTATCTAGCCTATATAGAGTATTTAGCCTGGTCTATCTAGCCTATATAGAGTATTTAGCCTGGTCTATCTAGCCTATATAGAGTATTTAGCCTGGTCTATCGAGTCACTTTCTATCCCGGGAACAGAAGGAAGCTCTCCTGGGAATCCCGGGAACTGCGCTTGTTTTTAAGCTTTTTAACTCCAGCTACACGATGCATTGGTTATATTTTCAATTCCGTTGGCGAACACTCACTGCGGAATCAACGTTCGTATCAACTGATCCTTTTTTCCTTTTCATTTCTGAAGTGGTTCAATTTGTTAAAACAAACGTGCTTTGTTAAAGCAAAAAGCGAAACAAAACTACATTTGTTTTTTTTTGTTACAGGGAGTGATTTTAGCCACTTTTAGACTTCCATGTAGTTTAAAAGTTTCCCAAGACAAACGGCTTCCACAGTGTGAGCGTAGCCTCCAAACAGGCCTGAAGGTGGTGGGAACGTTGTGCAGGTGTACCTCTTCGTGAAATTGCACGGCTAGTGCAATTCACCCAAAGGAAATCCCACAGGCGCTATTGTGGCTGATGGATCGCCAGAAAAGGAAAAACCTGTGATATAATCATGTTTATTAATATACCAACCCCCTTTTTATTTATTAGGAGGCAGCGCTTTCTCTTATTTTTTGCCTTTGTTTAAAAATTGTAATAGCTGCTATGCTATGTTAAGTTAATTATTAAAAGCCTTCTTTATTAAAAACCATTAACCCCCCGCAACCTCTCTATGGCCTCAACTACAGTGGAGTGCCACCATGAAGTGCCAAGTCCCGGGGAGAACCTTACAACATTTAATAAAAATTAATAAAATCCCACCAGTGGCGCATTCAACACTGTGTAACACCAATAACAATGGCAACATTAAAATAGAGGCCTATTCCAATATTTATGTTCACATTTACATTTGGCAGACATTAGGACATTTGGCCGACACTTTCATCCAAAGCGACTTACAATATGTCGTAAATGTAAAAAAACTAAAAAGAAGTGTACCCGTTTTTCCCGTTATTATATCTATTATGTCTAGCAGATGGGTGTTCCCGGGAATCCCATTTCCGGGATTAAGCCCGAGTCTCTACTCTACACAGTACACACACAGGCCAGATCCACAGTACTCCCACAGTCAATAGCGCGGTCTCTCTGGGGTACCTAAATCCTGCAGAGAACCCAAGGCCAAGCAGTCCGCCACTGAGGACTAGGTCGTGGGGATTGGACATGTGAGCTGTTTATCCACGTCTCCACACCCCGGTGTTTGATTCTGCCCTTTCTGTCGCGGGCCCAGCTAAAGCCCCTCACCACATGAGGCGCTCGTCCTCCTCCTCCTCCTCGTCCTCCTCCTCCGAGAGTAGCGCCCGGATCCTAACTAAGTGAGACGTGCATCGACACACAGCCTTTGATCAACAGCGACTGGCAGGCCTTGTCCCCTTGCTCTTCCCATTACACCAGAGCTCTCTTCCCCCTTATCGGTCTCGCGTCCGTTCGACTCAACTCGACTCCTCAGGGGTGGAATGAGGATTTACCGTTTTTCTTTTTCCCCTCTCTCTCTCTCTCTCTCCATCCGGAAGGGACGGCCAGACAGCCGCACCGTGTCACCCAGAGTAATGAAGGTTCCTAATGAGCTGGTCAGTTAGGCTCCGCTGCTTCCTTCCTTCCTTCCTTCCTTCCTTTCCGTTCCGCCGTTCTGGTCTGGGTTTTTTTCCCCCGCTCTTTTCGCTTTGTGTTGTTACGGCGACAGGGCAGTACGGTGGGGTGCAGAGGACATATTACCGCCGTCACGCTCAGCCGGCCGACTCATCTCTGTAAGCAACACTGAATTCGGGCCCACTTATAGTGGCTTGTCGGGCGGTGGAGTGGTTGCTACCTTCACTTACCTGCGGCATTGCTGCTTGTCGCACAGGTGTCTGTGAACATTGCAAATACTTGAGGTTGCGGCGTCCGGCCACTGTGCTTACATAAATAAAGAAACACTGAATCGCTGAATTGGATCAAGCATATTTCGTCGTGACTCACCACTAGGGTTGGGCAATGTCCCATTTTCTAAAAACCTTTCCGCAGAACATTGTTTTCCAGTTCAAGTGCCAAAAAAGCGACTTTATTCTCTTCTTTTCTGCCACACGGTGGAAGTAATCTTCAGCAAATCCCTTCTTTTTCCCCTTCTTGCTTCATACAAAATGAATGAATTGACAAATCCAGTATAAGGCTCGTATATGTTTCAAAGTACATAATTTCAAGCTTTGGATAGTTGGATAGTGAATACCGTATTCTGAGTAAAATAAGTCATAAAAAGTCATAAAATAAGTCTGCGAGCACTTTATCTCTCACTTTCATCAGTATTGATATAGCCAGAGCTTTGCGCACATATCGGCCATAAAACCGTGAAGGCAGGACTAATTTTGAGTGAAAGGAACAAGGGATTCAATTTGGCATTCGATTGAGGACTTAAAGTCAACAAATCCAATTCAATGTACGCAAAAGGTCATTCATTAATTCCGCCTTCGCTCTCCAACAAAAATGTTGTTGCGTGCGTCGGAGAATAAAGCGATTTTCCAAACCTTAATGTTATTCGACTCTGAATGTCTGCAATCGGATTGTAGTCATTCATCACTTGTGGTGATACATAGAGCTAGCTGCTGCTTTAGCGCCTTCACTAGCATCGGCTCGTGTTAAAGCAACGGTTGGCTCACGTCAGACCGTCAGATCAAACCCGCGAGCCTCAAATGACGGCAGTGGGGGCAGTGGGCCGTCATTTGGCAGTGGTACCGCCGCTGATCCTGACGCCTTGCACCTCGTTATTCAAACCCATTCATATCTCACAGCAACAAGTGACAACTGTGTGCCCATTCATCTTAAGTTAACAAGTCCTCATTTTACACGCCTTTAAATTTAGCTCTTCTAATTATCATCTGTCACCAACACACAGCCCCTCTACTCCCCTTCCTTTCATAATACCTTCCGCCCGCCGTCTTTTTTCTTTGTGTCATCTTTTTATTTTTTCACTTTGTCCTTATCCGGCGCCATCTTGTTCCCCAATTTATACACTCTGTCCGGGATCACTTCATCACATCATTAAAAATAACAACTCCCTTCAATGCGCCATCTGCACCCCAAAACCCTCGGGGTTTCTGCAGCAGCATCAGCCTCGCTCATGGAAAATGTTGCTTTCCTCTTTCTCCGTGGTTCAAATGTTCCTAATGAGTCCACCTCACCGTGGCTTCCCGATCACCGTCTTCCGACAAAACACAGACAGACACTTAATAGTTAAGGGGATTCTCACAAGAGTCGAGGAAAAGTTATGTGGCCTTTATTTTTATTTTTCCATTTTTTTAATGAACCCATTCATATTGATTGTCATCGACGACAAACTTTTGCCTTTGAGTTAGACCTCGGTCTGCTTCTGGTATCCGAGACGGAGCTGAGATGGCCCGCCGCAACTATTTCCTCAGTCAGTGATTCTTTCATTGAGGAGGGCTATCTATCCCCTTTCCTGACATTTCTTTTGCATTGTTAATTGTAGAAAAAAAACTGCTCTGGATTGTTACTGAAAAAAAATGTTCTTTGAGATGGATGTGCCAGAAAATAAAGAATATAGAAAATAAAGTAAACTGCCACTTCTAAGCAGTAAAAACACACACACACACACACACACACACACACACACACACACACACACACACACACCAAAGCAGCCTTTCATTCCCCCCCCACCACCCTCAAACAAATCTCAAACAAAAGAGCTTCCTCCTGGCAAGGTCATGCTAACAGGTGCTAATCCCTCTGCAGTGGAGTCTGAGGAGAAGAACAAGAAGAACTTCCTGTGTGTGTCTCTCTCTCTCTCTCTCTCTCTCTCTCTCTCTCTCTCTCTTCTCAGTTTACTCTCTCAGTCACTCGTCCAACATCGTTCCCCCGGCGTAGACGAAGGCCCAAGCGTCGCTGTGCCCTAACCGAGGCTCAGTGTCGCGCCGTGGACCTCTGGGGCCGGGGGGGGGGGGGGAGAGGTGTGCGTGGTCACGATAAGGCTCTGCTCCTCATTAAGATAGGGTGCCTCAAACACCGCAATCCCTTTCATGATGGTGCTTAAAAGAGGGTCGCCCGGGAGGGGAGTACGACACACACACGGAAATAAAGGCTCGGTAAGGAGAGCCGTTCACGGTACCTTTAGGCAACATCTCAGGGGCTTTTTCAGGGGTTGTTTTTTTTTGTGTAAATGACGGTCCGGGGTTCTTCGAGAATCATGGACGCTGCTATGTATTTGAACTAATACCGACTGTGTTGCGGTGTGCCTCCCTGTTAACTTGGAGGAGTTTGTTTGTCGGAGGGGGCTCAGGCTGGTGCTACCAATGCAGAAGATTAGAGAACAGCACTGCAGCGGGTGGTGAAAACTGCCCAACACTTCACCGCCGCCTCCGCACTCGCCAGCGTTCGTTGAGGCTGTCCAGCGCAAGCGATGACAGCTCACACCTCCCCCCCACCCCCTGCCCCCCGCCACAGACTGCTTACCCCATCTCCCCTCTGGGAGGCGCTATAGGTCTCTCCATTCAGAGCAGCAGGTTCAGAAATGACTTCTTACCTGCGAGTGTCACCCTCTTGAACCACGGTGATAGCCCCCCCCCCCCCCCCCCATGCTGCTCACTTTTGTTCATCAATCAGTAGTCAATAAATCAATCAATCAATCATCATCTCATTGCATAAGCCTTTGCTTTCGATATGGGTTAAGGTTGTGGGACGGATGGTTTAAACGAATTCTCTTTACATTTTTCATTCCAGTTGCCCACTTTTCTCCCCGCATTTTAGATTTCAAGTCAGCCAGTAATCTAATCTCATCTAATTCCCTCATTAGTGCATCTGCCCTTACTTCCTGCTGACCACCGCCACCAGCAGCACAATTGAGTTCTTCTGTTCTTCTGTTTGTGATGTCCGCGCCTCCAGAGGTTTGAGGTGCACCCGGACCCCGTGGTGAGCGTGGCCCACATGGTGCGCGCCGGAGGAGGGGTGTGGATGGCCTTCTCCGAGGGCTCCTCCATTCGCCTCTTCCACACGGAGACCCTGGAGCATCTGCAGGAGATCAACATCTCCACCCGCTCCACGCTACTCAGCCCCGGTAAGGACCGCCAACACCCCCACCCAACCACCACCACCACCACCATCTGACCTCCACCCAAGGAACCAGAGGTCACATTCACAATACTGTAAAACAGTGTTTCTCAACCTTGGGGGTCATCTGATATGCATAAGGGGTCACAGGGGGATTGCTGACTTCTTAACTTAGATACTTTTGATGAAGAAAATTATAATTTGAAAGATTTGAAAGTTCTCCTAAGGGTCTGTCTAATTATACATAGCCACGAGATACAAATCTAACTGCTAATCTCCTAGTGTGGTGCAATGCGCCACCAGGGCGTTAAAACGATGCGTGTAGAAGGAGATGCACTCAAACATGTTGAAGAAGTTGGAGTCGCAAAAATGTGTAGACCCGAAAATGGGGTCATGGGCCAAAAACGCAGCTTTTTTGCAGTGTTTTGAACGCTTGCTGTCATCCGACGGCAACAACAAGCGTATCGTCATTACAAATAATAACAGCCTTTCCTTTTTTTTGTCAATAATGTACAAAACTTCACACTCTCGGTGCATAATAATGGGTGGTTCTCCATCTTAATGTTAAAGGGTTGTTGTTGTTGTTGTGAAATGCTTGGAATACTGTTTCTTTTTAAATTTGTATTATTATTTTAAAAAAAATTAGGCTGAGGTCTTCCTTTTACAAGAGCAATGAAAAGGCGCCAATTAAGCGACGGCGGTACCTGCCTCCATTAAATGTTATTCAGGTCGTGTCTTTAGTTCCACCTGGGGTCCGGTACTCCCGGGCTCCGTCTGAATAAGTACCCAACCGGGGGCCGTTGCCGAGCGGCCGTGCCCCTGAAGCCATAGGGTGAGATGGATGGAAGGAAGAGGGGAGTGAATGAACGAATGAATAAGAAAAGGAGGGGAAGAAGAGATTAAGTCACAGAGGAGCAATAAAACGCTTGAGTCAAAGATTTTCTGTGCCGAGTGTTGCCATGGAAACACTCGTGTCTTTTGTCCAACGCTTCCCCCGATGCCCCTCCCCTCGGTCGCCGCGTTCAATCTGTTTCTGTACTGCTTTGCAACTCGGAGACGCTTTTAGTTCTCATCTTTTCTTTTTTTATCCTCCACTCATTGCTCCCTCCCACCGCCAACCCCATCTTCCAGTTCTCCCGCTCCGAGTCCGTTTAGGAAACGACAGATTATTCTCTGTATCTCACGTCTGCCTTCCTTCATGCTGCCTAAAATATTAATCATGCCTCCTCCCTCCCAGTGTGTGTTTCCCGTAGCCGGATACAGTCAGGCTGTATAACCGAGACGCATAACAGATTCGGTCTGAAGGTGACAAGTACATGCGAGGGAATGTGATTCTGGATAAGATGTTTTTCGGGGCCGACGTGTTCAGCCCTCGTGCACTTGAGTCGTTTTTGAGCCCGAGCCGGTTGTACCACGGCGGCATATGGATTCAGAGAGAAAATGTGCCCGTGTCTGTGGAATCGCTCCAGACAAGAGATTGACGTATTTAGAGCAACACTCTGAGCTGTGGCAGCAGCGGCAGCAGCAACACACGGCTCTCCGCCTCGTCAATAACGCGCCAGCCCTCTCCCTCTGGTGAGTTGGGTTCGCGAAGCAAAAGACTAAAGGGAGACATGCTTCACAGCCAGACCAAACTTTTTGGATCAAAGTTGTCTCTCTGGTCTTGCTCGGGGAAGAGACTTCAAGAGCCGAGGAGTGCTGGGGAGATGCGGTGGTCGCAGTGTCTGGCGGAGACACGTTGACCCCCCGCAAGGTCACCTTGGCCCTGAACACCCCTTGAAATATGCAGCAGATATAAGCGGTGGCTCAGAGCCGGGGGGCTTCTTGCCCCAGGGGAGGTTACTAGCCAACGCTATATTTTTTTTCCACGCCGTTAGCCAAAGCCAATGCTTTTTTCCACGCTCATGCCTTCAGGGTGCAGGAGAGGGGAGAGGGTCTCTGACTCATTTGTTGAGCTCACTAGAGAGGAGACAACCCCGCCGCCAGACTGCACACATTAAAATGCTCATTGTTAAGGCACACAAGCGGGTCTCTGGGGCCCTATGCTTCTCCTTGGCCTCGGCCAGGACATCCAGTAATGATACCAACCTCTCCCTTGGAATGTGATTCACACTCAACAGGGGGATTTGGCCTCCAGATGAACAACAGGAGGAGTTTCAAAGGTGGGGATAAACTACTGATCTCTCTTCTGCTAATGGCTTTAATAGCGCATCCTTGGTGTGGGGGGTTAAAAAAAAACCAGGGTGATTGGTTGGAATCTGAACATCTTCCATTTTTATTCCCCCCTCAAGGCTAAATAGTGTCTTCCGTGATAAGCGCCACTGCAGACCCACAGAGTGGTGGTGGTGGAGGTGGAGTTTTGAGATTACCTGAGGCTGAAGATATCCCTCCTTAATCTGGGGTGCTTGTGTTGTCATTATCCGTCCTTACCGCTGTATTTTCTCCTGAAGACGACGCCTGACACGCCCACGTACACGGGCCTTATCACAAGGTTTCAGAAGAACCGTGGAGTGGGTCGTACAGAAACCTCAGGCTCTTCTATCCCTTCTATAAGCCCTTCTGAGTCGAGTAGCGACAGACAATATCCACAACAGCAGGGGGTGGGCCTAAAATGGCCTTAAAGTGGAAAGTTTCACGGAGGCCTTAACCTCAGTGTTGGCAAGTCAATGTTATTTCTATAGCCCTCAATCACAGTCACAGACTCAAGGGGCTTCACAGGCCATACACTTATGATTCCCCCTAACGTTAGCCTCCCAAAATGCCCCAAGAGTGCAATGAGTAGCATATAGTGGTATTAGCAACCATTTTAAGTACAATTTTATTTTGCCGATGGTGATGCGGTGCTGGCTGGTGTGCAAGCCGGTAGCCCTCAAGTGGGATGGCCAGGCATCCAGTCATGATCACAGCAACACACTAAAACAGAGACCACATCATGTCTAGATGGGGGCAGGATAAACAAGGAACATGTCGGAAACCTCTAATCTAGTACCTGTCGGCAGCAGGGGTGGCTAGTGCTGGCTAACAGGTTCGCTTTAGCTGTAATGTCAGCTTCCCTGAATACAGGTGGCAGACTGTTCCACAGATAGGGCATTCGATAAGAGTACGCTCCGTTTCCTGCTGATTTCTTTTAAACTTTTCGAATCGGTAAGTAGCAGCACCTGAACCAGAGAACAGAGAATTACAGAAATCTAGTCGAGGCAATATGAATACATGGATGAGCATCTCTGCGTCTGCTGTGGATAACGTTGGTCTAATTTTAGCGATGTTTAAAAGATGTAAGAATCCAGTTTGGGTAATACTTTTTACATGCTGAGCAAAAAAAGCTAGCATAGGGTTAAACAAGATTTTGACACAGGCGCTTTTGGCAATAGCGGAGTCCTCAAAACACAGTGTGATGTCTTTAAATTGTGTTTGTTGTTGCTTCCATGTGTTAAACTGCATGTGGTTTTGGGGCATCCATCTTTTGATTGCAGTCAGGCGAGATTTAAGCTTCTGGATCTGAGGGGACTCGTTTGATCCAACAGGAATGTAGTGTTGAGTGTTGACTGCATAACAGTGAAAGCTAATTCTGTAGCTCTGAATAATATCCCCAGGAAGAAGCATGTAGATTACAAAGAGTAATGGACCAAGGACTGACCCCAAGGGAAGCTTCGGTGGCAGTGTTTTGATTGAGCATCTCACTAATTACTTTCAATTAGTGAGATGAGATCTAAACCAAAGAAGAGCCGAGCCTTTGATGCAATCATAGTGTTCGAGACGATCCAGGAGGATGCTATGTTCACTGAGGTCAAGCAGCACCAGCAGGTAGCTTGCATTGATGTCCATGGTAAGGAGGACATCATTTACCACTCTGGTAAATGGTCAGTGGAATTGAAAGTCCTAAGCTCAGACTGAAAGCATTCAAATAAGTTGTTCGCTATCAGGTGATTGATGGTTTGGTTCTTTCCAGTACTACAGTGCAGAAAGGAGAGTAAGGTTAGAGATGGGCCAAGTTCATGATGTTGGGCATAGCAGGTCCAACTGTTGGAGAGTTTTTTAAGAACCTTGGTAGGCAGGGGTCCAGCATACAGGTGGTGGGTTTAGATGCCTATGTTGATTCAGCAGGTTTTTCCGAAGCGTTTGTGCTGAATTGCAGGAGGGTTGCTTCAGAGGGGACATGTGGCGTCACTCTTAATAGTAGGGAAAGGATTCATTTATTTTCTAATTCATTTAGATTTTGTGTTTGAATGATTCCATGAAGTTGTTTGCCAAGAGGGAGGAGCCCACTTTCTGAGCTCGTGTTTGCGTCAGACTTTCGCATTTACAGCGTAGAAGTGGAGAACGAGGCAAGATGCTCGTGTTTAGTCGAATGCTGAGTGTTGAATTCATCGGTGAAACCATCCACGGAACTCGCTGTCGTCAGAGAGGGTGAGCATGTGACAGCGGTAGCTTATCCATCACGGCTGCAATAGTTGCAGGGGTGATACGACAGCAGCTATAAGTAGCCTGGCGGTCGTCGAGGCGGCGAGATACCGCCACCTGGAAAATGAGCAGAAAGTGGTCAGATAAAGTCGAGGTATAAGGTGAGACGACCAAGTCTGAAATGTCAACACCACAGGTCAAGACAAAATCCAGCGTGTTGGACACCAGTTCGGGCAGGGTGCTAGACAAGCTGTTTGAAGGCCAAACGTGTCTCTGGCGGACAGAAAAACCTTTGCGAGAGGTGGATTATTCATGAATGTTGAAATCCCCAATAAGAAGAACATTGTCAGAATGTGTAACAAGATCAACTGCAGCTTCGTTTCATGGTAGATATACATCTGGTTTTAACCATCACATCGGCCCAGGGTCTTATTTTGAACAATTAGGACTTGGACCAAAAACGCTTCAGTTGAAATCAATCTGATATTCATGGATCCAATTTTGAGCTCTTCCAATTTATTAAAGTTAGGTGACTGAGATGAGTTTAGTTACCACTCAGCTCTGAGGAAAAGTAAGTTGGAGAAATAATAATGATATTTTGGAACATTTGCGGTAGCCTTCGCCTGCGGGCTTTACACGTCGAGTACGGGCAGCAACACAATGCTAATAGGTTGGTGTACGATAAACCTCCAGCTGACAGAAGCTGCTGTGACCGATATTAAAAAGACGGAGCGATCTCAGTGTCAGCATCACGTGCTACATCACCCAGGCTAACCCTACCCAGTGTTCTGGACTCAGCATCGTTGGCTAATATGTTGTTAGCTGGTTCGCTACTCGCCCCAGCGTGTTGTCGGTGAATGCGTCACGCGTGGCTAAGACATCTATCTGTGTTTTCTGACATAATTGAGGCGCCGAACCAAGTAGGGTCATCCATCTCTCATCAGCGCGCCAGGGCGACCCCACAGGAAGCGCCAGTTATCCACAAAACCCTCGGCAACGCTCTAAACTAAATCATGCCAGCCAACGGTTTCGGGACATTAATCTACTATCACGCCCATCCTTACCCCTGACAGGTAGAGAGCCAGAGAGAATTAATCGATGCCGACGTTTTTTTTTAGCTAACCCACACTAGTATCGTTAGTGCTGCCATGTTGGGTCCGTGTAATCTGACTCTGTGTGTGTGTTCGTACCACATGCCAGCACCCTAAGATTAGCTTTGCTGTCGGGAGCCCTGGCCCCTGGTTCGGCAATAACATGGCCGGTGTGTGTAATCTAAAATGACATGTAACAGAGTCTTCTATGACGAGCGTTTTCGGCCCCCGGAAAAGGATTTGTGAGGAGGGCCGCCTGCCTTCGGGAGTGATGCTGCCGACAGGGTGCTAGGATGCCGATGACCACCTGACAGGTCTATTCTCTATGCTCTCTGGAGTATCTGTGTTTCCTATGGACACTGTCTTTTCAATTTTGATGGAGGAGCAACTCTACAAATACAAGTACAGTACAATACGATCCAGGTTGCTAATGCATCAATCAGTTTTACAGTAGAGATGGCGAAACAACAATTGGATTATATGATAACAGTGAGAGTAAGATAAAGACACTATTTCACAAAGGTTTTAGCAGACGGGGGGCTGATAGAGACCTGGTAACTAAACCAAATCAACCAAAACGCATATCTGGAACTAGAAGCAGTCAGAGGTTTAACCAAGGGAGTTCTGAAAGAATCATCACGTTCAGATCACGAAGACTACTTCAGCAACGTGCTCAGTACAAACTCATGATCACGTCACCCTTGATGCTATATTGGTCCTCAATTTAATTTAAAATATTTTGAACAAACTCTAAAGTTTAAACCCCCATCCACCCACGGCTCAAACCTGTCCAGGGAATATTCCTTTTTTCTTGCCTCAAAGTAATTTTGGTCTTTGGAGAAATAGGTGCGAAAACCTAAATGGCAGCTTGGTCTGGGAAGGCGTTATGTTAGCGGCGGAGGGGAGGGCTCGTGGAAACACCATTTAAATAACCACAGCTTTTATTAACAGTAGCATGGCTGCAGTTGAAAGAAGTTTAAAATACTTTACACGTGCATTATCATTCACTTCTCTGTACTCTTTCATTTTCTTATAAATTGCTATATGTATGTACAACACTGTTAAACTCTTGTTTAAATGAAGGTTAAATAAAAACTATTCTGCATACATTATTACTCAACATAATAGTGTCATCACTATTATTGTTATTATTAATAATATTTCTTATTTGTATTATTACTATTATTATCGTCATTCCAAATCATTTCAAAATTGAAGTGACTGCAGCAAAGCAGTTCAACAGCTCAGGTTGGTTTCTTTGGGGGTGACGAGGTTACTTGTCTTGTCATACGACTCCTCCCACTCCTTCCTGACTCCGCCCCCCCCCCCCCCCCCCGTCCTGACTCCTCCCTCCGCCTCCTCCACAGGTCAGAGGAACATGCGAGTCACCAGCCTCCTCATCTGCCAGGGGCTGCTGTGGGTGGGCACCGCTCAGGGGATCCTCATCACCCTCCCGGTCCCCAAGCTGGAGGGCATCCCCAAAATCACAGGTATGGTTGCGGGTTTTCTGTTGTTTTTTTTTCCTCTTGATGGATGATAATGATGGAAGAGGATTGTAATCTGGCCGTGGGTGAGTGCGGCGGTACTCGCGTGGGAGACTGTAACGAGGACATATTCTGTCGTGCTCACATTTTACATTTACTACATTTAGGCGCGTTGTTCAGCGACTTACAAATGAGTACATTTGTCGAAAGAGAGACGGGAACATGTCGCTGTGGTGCATAAAGATACGAATAGAGCAGGTTTCAAAGCATTCATAATTGCACGGTTAATAGAACGAGTTTCACAACTGCTAGTTTGAGAGGTTGACTTGGCTTGGATGAGAACAGAAGTGCCGTTCTGAGCACGATATCAACATCTGAGAACATCCAAGACGCTAAACAATGTGATTAAGGTGTTACTGCCTGCATGCTGTCAACCTCACGTGAAGAGCTCCAGCAGATACATTATAGTGTCGCTAATGTAGAAGAGGAATAAGAAGGAAATCGTCTCTAGATGATTATGTCATAGACACATACTGCTTACTGACGCTCACGCTCCTCACAACCCCTGTGTGTGTGTGTGTGTATGTGTGTGTGTGTACGTGCGTGTGTGTGCGTACATGTCTGTGTTTGTTTGTGTGTGTGTGTGCGTGCATGTGTGTGTGTGTGTGTGTACGTGCATGTGTGTGTGTACATGCGTGTGTGTGTACATGCGTGTGTGTGCATGCTTGCATGTGTGTGTGTGTGTGTGTGTGTGTGCATGCTTGCATGTGTGTGTGTGCGTACGTGTTTGTGTGTGTGTGTGTGTACGTGCGTGTGTGTGTACGTGCGTGTGTGTGTGTACATGCGTGTGTGTGTGTGTGCATGCTTGCATGTGTGTGTGTGTGTGTGTGTGTGTGTGTAACGTGCATGCGTGTGTGTAAGTGCATGTGTGTGTGTAAGTGCATGTGTGTGTATACATGCGTTTGTGTGTGTGTGTGTGTAATACTAACTTCATTTATACAGAACCTTTAAAAACAGAGTTTACAAAGTGCTTTGACAGACAAAGCAAAAAACATATTCCTCAGAAGTGAATATAACAACAGAAAGACCAAACAAAAGCAAGACAAGTTCATGGTAAAGTTACGATGACAGTAATATTTTTCGTGTCATTTTCTTGCTATTTAATAATTTTCCCTGCCCAGGGACTACGGGCGGAAAATAGCAATTAGCTAAAACCCAGTAAATAACATCTCTCCTGTGTCAGAAGGTTAATGTTCTTTGTACGCTGTCCCTGCTCAAATTATTGATTGTATTGTTTATTACTCTATTGCTGTGCTTATGTTGTTGGTATTTTGAGCAACCTCTGGCACAAGAATTTCGTTCAGGATTAATAAAGTTCTATCTTATCTTATCTTAAAGTTGGACCAAGAAAACAATAACAATGGAACAATAAAAGCATAAAATATAAATGTGTGTGTGTGTGTGTGTGTGTGTTCCCCAGGGAAGGGCATGGTGTCCCTGAACGCCCACTGTGGCCCCGTGGACTTCCTGATGACCACCAGCAGCACGCTGTCCCCGGATCTGCTGAAGAGAGACTCGCTGCCCGACGGCCCCGCGGACTCGGCCTTCGGCGGCGAGGAGCGCAGTGACTCCTCCTCCCAGGAGTCCCTGCAGCACCCGGGGGCCCCCAGCTCCGCCTCCTCCTCCTTCCCGGGCGGCGGGGGCGGGGCCGGCGGCCGCGGAGTCCTCCTCCAGTACCGCCTGCGCTCCACGTCGGGGCTGCCCGGCCGGCCCCTCACGGCGCTGGTCGGCGGGGACGAGGCGGGCTCCTCCTCCCAGGAGTCCCTGGAGCACAGCGTGGAGGACGGCTCCATCTACGAGCTGACCGACGACCCCGACATGTGGGTGCGCGGCCGCAGCTGCGAGCGCAACGGCGGCCGGCGGGACCGCGTGACCTCGGCCGCCGTGGTGTCCGGTGGGCGGGGCTTCCGGCGGCTCCGGCAGGGGGGCGGGGCCCAGGGTACGAGGGCGGGCTCGGGAGGCGCGGAGAGCTCGGAGAACATGCTGATGGTCTGGCAGCTGCCCTTGACTGTGTGACCGGAGAGAGAGAGAGAGAGAGAGAGAGAGAGAGAGAGAGAGAGAGAGAGAGAGAGAGAGAGAGAGAGAGAGAGAGAGAGAGAGAGAGAGAGAGAGAGAGAGAGAGAGAGAGAGAGAGAGAGAGAGAGAGAGAGAGAGAGAGAGAGAGAGAGAGACGGGAAAGGTACGCTGAAAGTCTCCGTCTGAAGAGCTCCATCACCCCCCACATGCTCCCCCCAAAAACCCCCCAAAACCTCGCTTGCAAACATCTGAAAGGACATCAACAAAGTGATTAGCGATTTAGCGATTTTCTCTCTCTCTCTCTCTCTCTCTCTCTCTCTCTCTCTGTAGACGCCTCCACACTCACTCTCTCACTCACTCGGCGGAGACTTTATCCCAAGTTACCGAGGGAGCCGGTGGCTGTGGTGGCGGTGGCTGTGTTTCCATGGTAATTCCATCCCATAGGCTATTTTGAATGTGCCGGATTGTGTGTCGTCAGCCTCACCTACAGTAGCAGACGCAGCGGTAGATTAGTTCTTTGTGACAGTTCTGGAGCACTAACACCACCCCCGTCCCCCCATCCCCCCTCCCGTCCTCGTTAAGACGGATACGCTTCCATTCAGTCTCATCTCGGCTGCCTGAACGCTCCTGAGAATATTTCCCCGACAAAAAGCCTTCGTCGTCTTCTCCTCTCCTCCTCCTCCTCCTCCTCCTCCTCCTCCTCCTCCTCCCCTCCCCGCCGCGGCCACCACAGAGCCGGTGGTGGTCGTCGGGGGGGGGGGGGGCTAACCGTGGACTGAAAGATGCAAGGAATGACCAGAAGGACCCTTTGTGCTTCTTGCAAGGACAGCGATGCTTCTGGTGAGTAAGGTTGCGGGAACACTGAAGGGAAGAAAGAGAGAAGAAGGAAAGAAACGGAAATGCTTCGGAAAAAAGCACATCAGCACTCCCAGGAAATGTGAATGTGGCGTTACTTCCATGGCGTCGTTCTGGGGGGGGCCTAAAACGGTCCACTAACCTCGCGTTATTGTTCGGCCCCCCCGCTGTCCGGAGAGAGCCGGCGATTCCTTTATCGGGCGTTTTTGTAGAGCAGGACGATTAAAAAAAAGAAAGAAAAAAAAAGAGAAAGAAACGTCCTCACGTAACATTAGATTTCTGTGCCTTTTTGTTGAACTCGGATTGGTTATTAAATCGGCCGTTTCCTTTATTTCTCCTTTATTCTTTATTCTTTTTTCTTTTCTGTACGTTCGGACGCTTGTTGCCGTGAAGGCCAATCATCGCGCCCGTGGAAGAGCAGATAGCAGCGTGGGCGACTCTGAGACCTCGCGGTACGGAGACAGAACCCCCGCCGCCGCCGCCGCCGCCGGCCCCCCCGAGGGTCGGACTGCAACACGACACGTTTACATGAGCAGCTTTTTTTCTTTCCTTTTTTTCTTTTTTAAAGCTAAACGGGAAACAAATATATACGGTCAGAGTTTCAGTTTTAGACTCGTGCGTTTTGATGCCATAGCATAGCATAGCATAGCATAGCATAGCATAGCATCGCTGTGTGTGGACCTTTACTAACCTTGTCGTGTTGTTTTTTTCGGTGGAGCAGCCTAGACTCATGGACGTGGTAACACCATTACACCTTTGTACGTTTACATCTGTTTGTTTGTTGTTTAAACGGCAAAGAAATATATTTGGAATTATTGTTTGTGCATTTAATCTGTGTGTGTGTGTGTGACCTCCTCACACACACACACACACACACACACACATTGCTTCCGAGTTGTGTCATTTCTAACCCACGGGGGGGTGCGTCCCCCTTACCCCATTCCGGTACTAAGTGTGTACAGAATACTTTATTTAACTGTATTATTTAACAACGGTCAAAATGAACGCCAGAGGGCTTCACGGGCTTCGTAAGGTGGGGCCGCGTGACCCCAGGCGTCCCTCCTCGCCCGACGGGAGCCAAGTGCGCGCTTCTTAACGACGTTGTTGTGTCGCGCGAACCCACAGCCGGCGGTGCCAACGGTCGATGGGGATGTGCGACGTTGACGTACTTTAGCTAGATCACACTTTCGCCGAGCGGAGTGAAACCGAAGGGAACGACAGAAGAGACGCGTACACACACACACACACACACCCACCGCATGGTTGCGTACATCACGACTTTTCATTCTCCCTTCATCCTCGTTCTCCTCCTCCTCCTCCTCCTCCACCTCCTCACCCAAGGATTCTCTCCTGGTACTTGTGGGAGTCGTGGGTGGTGGGATGCAGGATGCTTTGTGTCCCAGTACGACACCAGCAAGCACTGGAGCGTCACGCGGTCGCCTTCTCTCACAGGCTGGATGACGTGTTCATCGTCGGCCGCCATCGAAACAAAAGACGCGGCGCGCAGAAAGCATCGGGCCTCTAAAATATAATAGTCTAGGTCCTGGGTAAGATTTGTATGCGCTTCATTTAGCGGAGAATATATAATATAATGTAGTATTTCTCTTAATATTATGATTAATGTGGTAGAAATTTATGAGGACATCTATAAAGGAAAAAAAAAAGTCCCATTCACCTGTCGTGTGATAATAGTGTCACCTGTTTCGTCCCGGGTACAGATGTTGGCACACATCCCACGTGGTTCAACGAGGTCATATTAGTCTGTAACAGTTGAGATGTTCTCCGCTAAATGAAGCGCATACAAATCTGCTATAATGGACCCATTTACAATCGGCCGCATAAAAGACTTGCCGTCGGCTCGACTTCCACCGGCGGTGATTTGTTGGCGTTTGTCCCTCGCGTGTGAACTCCATGCGTTGAATGGAATCGACTGTTTGCTCGCATAAAAGAGTCCTTGCGTCAAGCGCTGCGATGCGTTGCGTTGTGTTGTGTTGTTGCGTTGCGTTGTGTTGTGTTGTGTTGTGTTCATACGCGGACTGCAACATCAACTCCCTTCTCCGCACTGAAAAGTTGGAGCCTCCTTTGTCATTGGTCCACGATTTTGTCCGATTATTAAAAACGTGAGATATTAACGATTGCAATACATGTGTGTGCATGTGTGGTGGCTCCTCCCCCCGTTCACGGTTACGAATCGTCGTCTCACTCGGTTCTCCTCCTCCTCGTACTTTCTCTTGGCAGCGAACACGACGTAAGAAAAGAGTGCGGAACCAAGTAGTCTGTCGCTCTGTAAAAGTATTGTGCCGAGTGAATTAGATTCCTTCCGTGTGTAGAATTGCTCAAAGTATTGCACTTAATGCTCACAGACTCTTGTTGTGTGTGTGTGTTCGTTTCTGTCCAATAATGTCTAGCCTACGTGGTTCTATATCGCTAACAGTTCTATATGAATGGTTAATTAAAACATACTTGAATCAATGTGTTTGTCGCTTTGATCATTTTGATTCCTTTTGATTCCTTTTTAGCACATCAATCGCGTGGAGTGTGTGTGTGTGTGTGTGTGTGTGTGTGTGTGTGTGTGTGTGTGTGTGTGTGTGTGTGTGTGTGTGTGTTTGGTGGCTGGCTCACACACACACACACACACTCCACGTGATCTTGGCGAGAATGGTTTGTGTCTAATTCCGATCGCATGAATTGACGGGGATGGAGAGGTTTTATGTATCTAAGCGACGGATTAAGTGAACCGCACGTCAAGGGTGAATCGTGATCTAATCGTGATTTAATCGGGTGATCGAGAAAACAAAGCATGTCTGCTTCACTGCGCACAATCTCTACAAAATCCTTAATCAAGCATTCATCGTCATTTGATTTACCTGCCAGTTACCGCAGTCCACTGGGTAGGCTGGTAGGCTGATCTATCCGCCATACATCTGGGTGGACACTCCCACTTGATGAATCCGGTTTTTTGAAGCCGGTGGTATAATATGTCTCCTTTACTGAAACATGAATTGAGTTGTTCAGGTGCTTTGACATTGGATCCCGTTGGTCATGCACAATGTAGGGAAATGTCCTGCGGAACGTTTACGCCAAAACAACCTTTTAATGAGTCCGTTGGTCGAGCGCTTTCTGCCTCCGTGAGGAAAAACCGGCGTGAAGGTGAACGTCGTGGCGATGGCAGGAGGGCCTCGCTGGGGGAGATTTATCGTCGACGAAGGCACTGCTGACATTATTTTACACGGGAAAAAAAAAACAAGCAACTTTCCACATTAAGGTCACCGTGTGGCTCGGTCGATCCCCCCCCCCCCCGCGAAATATCACGCAGGCTGTGTCCGGGGGTCAGGGGGTCAGGGGGTCAGGGGGTCAGGGTGTCAAGGTGGCGTCGAAGGTTGGGGTTGTTTCTGTTGTTGTTGTTCCTGTACATACAGCACATTTATGTCCTTTTCCACGACGTGTCCGACACGCTTGCTGAGCCCACGCAGGCGGACGTGACCTCACGTGACGAAGGTGACCGAGTTCATGTTGGACGTCGTGGACCGGCGAGGGAGACGGACGCGGACGAACTGAGATGCAACTTCGTCAAAAGTTAAATAAGTAGAAATACACCGAGAGTGTGGGGCGGCGCGAGATATCAATATTTTATGTCGATAACAGAACATCCATCCCATAACTGCTGATAAATTGCCCCGCGTTTTGGTGGACACGCGTTGTAAATATAAATACAAACACTGTGACTGTGCGTTGGCTCTGATCATGAGGGATAAATCCGCTTGTTTTACTGCCGGTCGTCTGACAACGGTTGCTTTTTGTTGATCATAAATAACTTAAAAAGGGTCAGAGGTTGACTTTGTTCCAAAGTGTTGGAACAGTTTCAAACTAAAGGTGTCCAGTTCAAGTCCATTAACACTTCCGCTTTGAGTAGCGTGTCAATATAGTTCAGAAGTTAACTCTGGCAAGAACTTGTTGTGGGCGGGGTCAAAGGGAATACGTT
>PIJE02001267.1:77896-95396 GCA_002895965.2 Coryphaenoides rupestris | reverse complement strand
GTGATATTTGTATTGTTGGGTTGCACATTCCGCTGGGCATCGACACTTTTTCATTTCGCTGCAATATCCTCCAGTGTGACAAATAAACTTCTTGAATGTTGAATCTTCTCTCCGGGCATTTGATCAAAAATAAAACCCAACAGAACGAGACCACCTACGAGAACTAAATCTGAGGTGTGACCGCCCCTTCAGAATATATTTTGAAATAAATCTATATTCAAATGTCCTTAAATATCGACATATCCTCGCCGAGGTTGTGCTCGCTCAGACAGACCGCAGGTACGACGTGTTTTGACGTGGGTGTGTGTGTGTGTGTGTGTGTGTGTGTGTGTGTGTGTGTGTGTGTGTGTGTGTGTGTGTGTGTGTGTGTGTGTGTGTGTGTGTGTGTGTGTGTGTGTGTGTGTGTGTGTGTGTGTGTGTGTGTGTGTGTGTGTGTGTGTGTGTGTGTTTCTCTAACAGCCAAATTCCTGTGAAGACACACACACACACACACACACACACACACACACACACACACACGGCAGATCCGCATTAAAGTCTGATCGTCTTCAACACCTTAATACTACTAGAAGGTCTCATACTTCCCGACGGCCCGCATGGTCCCACCAGCACCGCCGGGTGTTGGGGTCTCCACCTCTCCGGGCTGCTGTATACGTATACCTCATTGACCTCATTGACCTCTTGACCTCTGGTCACACATGCTCCCCTGTCAGTGTGACCCCTGGTTGAATAGGAGTGTGGATGTATGGGTGCAAAGCAATCACTTCTTTATTACTTCAATTATATTTTGTATCCATCATTTCTTTCGATGTATTATTATTATTATTATTAATATTATTATTATATTATTATTCTTTTTTACTTATTATTACTCACCATGCTTTCCGTCTTCCACGACTTGTGGAAGTGTCGCGCTAGAGCAGACGCGTTCTTCCGCAGCACTTCGGGTTTGACTGTAAACAGCTCTTAGATATGATCAGATATTATCCGTCTCGTCTCTCCGCCGCGACTCTGGGAACGTTCCGTCCGGATGCTCGTTGCCACGCGGCAGCAGTGGCGGCAGGAGAGTGTAAATCCAGACACATTACGGCGGGAGGCCGGCTGCCAAGACAAGCATCCCGGCGACGCTGTGACGTGCGAGGGGGTCGAGCTACATTAGGTTGATTGTGTTCCGTTGGGTTCCCGTTTTATTGGAGGGTAATATATCGCCTTGTGATGTTGGATTGTGTTGTCGTGTTCGGTGGGTTGTGCTGCGTTGATGTTGTGTATGTGTCGTGATGTGTTGTTTTTCGTGCCATTTTGTGAGTCAAGCGACCTATTAGTCCGATTTACAGGCCCCTCAAAATAAAACAAGACATTTGTTGCATGTTAAGTTTGGCCAATTTGCTTTAGTGCATATTTAAGAATCAATATTGCCGGAATGCGCCGAGTCTGGCCCGATTCCGAGACAAAATCCATGTGCGAGTGTGTGTGTTTGGTGGCTGGCTTAATTGGCCTCACCTGGCCCAGTTGGAGTCTGGGGTGGTTGGGACTGCAGCCTCACCTGGACCAGTTAGAGTCCAGGTCCACGGACGGCCGCGGTCACGCACCCGGTTCCGTTCAGACTTAAGGTGGAAAGTGTGAATTCAGCTTCATTCTGATGTTGGGGGATTATGAGTATTTCTACATGGAAATGTATTTGCCGCCCACCAAATAAATTTCCATTTTAAGGACCACCGGATGTAAATCTCAACCTCCGAAAACAGAATCATTTAGTAAATGGCAAATAAAACACAAATACATTTCTCCGCTGTCACCGGTTTCCGGTCAGACGCGATCCGTCACTGAGAGGTCAACACATTGAAGGACGACACCATTCAGGGGGTCACAGATGACCTTTACATTTACATTTACATTACATATCAACGAGGACAATAAGGACGACTAGAAAAGCTCCAAGTAATCCATTTGGCTATCGAATTATTTTCCAATGAAAGAAGCTCGCACTCGTTACAAAAGTCGGAAAAAAACGTCAACAAATAGGATAAATATAAAAGGTATGTGGAGAAATCTTCATTATATAATCACAAACTCACGACAGGGACAATGTACTGTATATTAGATTTATAAGTTACAAAATAATAACATCAACAAAGGGGTCAAGACGAAGCTAACTATATAATATTTACAAGCTCTCGGAACATCTTCATCCAGAGTGAGAGAGAAGCTCAAAACAACGATTTACATATCAGAGAAAATATCCTAAACTGTCCATGTCTGGCTGATACCATTAGTGCTCCACTTTCTTCCACTTTGAAAAGTTCCTCTTCAGAGAAACTGTTCGAGCGAAAGAGTCTGAATGGAACCGTGAACCAAGGCCAGCAATTTGGTGGCTCTAGTCTGACGGGAAGTGATGCAATCCATCACTGAGAGGTCATGAATGAAATTCTGGGGACCTTGAATTATTTGATATTAAGATAGACGGGTCTGGACTCTTTTAAATGAATCAGGGCGTTACGTTTGACTACAATGATCAATTTGAAGTCTCTAGCCCTCCTGGGGTCTGCCTTGCTAATATAATTAACACAAACATTATTGGTCCTGTTATAAGTCTATTATGCTACAGCTACACCAGGGATTAATTCCACTGAATTGTAACGCCATGCATTTCAACTTCGGGTTTTGTTCCCTGGGGTGTAAGCAAATGCACGCCATAAAAAGACCCTGATCTAATATTTATACATTTTCAAGTGCCGAATAGTGAGACAAGGGTCCATCCAACAAGAGAGGAAGACGATGTACTATAAGCCTCGGTAACATGACCTGAAGAGCAGGGAAGGACTTGAACCAGAGACACATCTGAGGTGAGCTCTCTATATTCTCTCAGTAGACTTTTGATCACGATCACACATTGATCCTTCATTCATCAATGAACGTCTGATCATATTAATCACCGTTCTGCGTGACAACGTATTGAGCAGCTGAACTGCGCCTCGTGTCGCCGTGACAACCTCTGCCTCTCTGTCTGAAAGATAAGAGGTAAAGATACTTATAGTCAACTTTTTGTAAAAGAACCATTTCTACTTCCAAAGACTTTGTCCAAATACAACCTCTTTAGAATGGAGAAACAAACCTGACAAGTAAATTACTAAAGAATAAACCGAATAGCGGTTCAAGGTAAATGCATAATTTATTCTGGTATTCTGTGACATTCTGTGAATGTCAGCATATAACAATGTATATTTTATTACATTGATTTATATGTGTATTGCTCCCCTTGATATTTTTTGTATACTGTATATTTTATTTTATTTTACAGTTTTTTTTTACTTTTTAATATATTTTTTTGCTTTGAATTTCTATTCTATTTCTATTTTGTATTATTTTATAACTGCGGTCGGCTGTCGGGCGTTTTTAGACATAAGATTTTCACTGACTGCGTATACTTGTGTAAAATGTGAAGTGGCAATAAAATACTTGAAACTTGAAACTTAATAATCGTCTTTATTTGCTGATCAGAGTTAAATCGGGTGTTTTTGTTTTTCAGCAACGGGTTTGTACACAAAGTATGAGATACGGTATGAAGAGCCAAGACCAACTATCGGCTCCACGGCAAGTCTTCCAAGAAACTGTCGAGCTCCTCAAGCAGACCTCCGGGGGGTGGAGGCTCGGCCCAGGATGACGCACCGTCTCCCAGTCTGTGTTAACACCCCCTACAAGGTGTAGCCATCTGCACTGGGTCCGCTCCCACCTTCCAGCTATTTTATGCTATTTATTCCTTTATTTCTTTAATAGCTTATTTGTGGGGAACAAGTCCAGAGAAAACATTAACTGTTGCAGAAGCAGCGTCCGGTATAGCAGCAATTTCTTACACCAGTTGTTCAGCGAGCTTCACTGGGTCAACGCATTCAGGTTTGAGGTAAAACACTGATCACAGTAACAGTACATACTGGAAAATCAATGATCCAGCCACACACTGTTGATTCAGTTTAGAGAGTTTATTCTTATTCAAATGTTTGTTCGCTTCGTTTGCAGACATTTGAGGACTTACTGGAAACAGTCAGGGGGGAGACCCCAGCAGAAGATCTGATGGCGCGACAGGTGGAGGACGAGGACGACCGGACAGATTTAGGCTCGGAGCCATTAGCCATTAGCCAAGCCCAAGACGGTCAACTTGGAGCACCTTTGTGAATGGCAACAGGATCTGCACCGGCTGATTGGAGTCAAAGCTGCTAAAGCTATTTCAGGAGGGACCAGGTAGAACGTCAGACAAATCCAGCACAACCATCACATTGAAGAATCCTACCCCGGTGAGGATGTGACCCAATCGGAATCCCGAGTGACTGGTTATGGGTCTTAAGAAGGAGGTCCAGATGAGGTCCTTCAGAGTGGTCTCGTCTCCACCATGTCATTGTATTGATTTTCAGAAAGGTCAACGGCAGATCCCAGTTTGATTCCTACCCAATAGATCGATGGCTTCATCAAACCTGCCGGCTAGCTGACGATGCTGGACATTTGCAAAGGCTACTGGCAGATTCCCTTGGCGTCAAGCTGCACACGGCCTTCCGTACACCGATGAGACCATTTGGTCTCCGTGGAACACCTGCAACTTTTCAGGGGCTGATGGACAATGTATTTAGAGGCTGTGAGGACTTCAGCTGATCTTCTTGGGAGGATCAGCCGTGGCATCTCCTGGAAAATCCTTTGCCGCATTGAACAGGTCAGACTGATGCTCAACGTGAAGAAATGTGGGCCGGGCCAAGGGTGAGACCCAGGTCCTTGTATTCCAACTGGGAGAGAGTACCATACAAGCCATGGTGGTGGCCATCCGCCAAGCTGAACACCCACGTAGGAAGAAGCAGGGATGATGTTTCCAGGGTTTATACCACACCGTGCTACTCTTGCTACACCGCTAACTTCTGTGAATGGGCTCCACGACTCGGGATGTATTTTTAATGTTGTCTTCTTGTCCATTTACCATTAACTTTGCTTCCTCACTGCTTTTCTTAAGAGAGAAATACATTTGACACATTCGGCCATTGGGGCGAAATGTATTGAGTTTCTTTCAAACGACGTCTGAAGCAGTGAAATCCAAGAGACGGGAGGGACTTTTGCTTTACTACATTCTACACACACCTCATGTGACTGATCTCTCTCACACACACACACACACACACACACACACACACAGAGGCGATCATTTCCATTTCAAAAACCGTTGGCCGTTTGACGCGAGCGCTTGATGTCGGGTAAACCCCGCGGAAGATGTGCGGCGGATGGAAAAGTGTTTGCGTGTGAACACGGGAAGGCATCCCTTTAATTCACAGCTAATTAACAGTCCCTGCGCTTTGTACTGGTCACCGAGCCTTCCCCAGTCAGGCTGGCGTGTACAGTATCTGTAAGGAAACACACTCACCTGACACACCGGGGCCCAGACGTCCACACCTCATGTGGTTGTGGATGATGCAGTAATATATATATATACAGTATATACTGATGTGTGTATTATCGTGCGCATTCACGTTGTACACTGTGATGATGTTTAAAGGTAGAAGCACGGCGATAACGTGTGGTTATTGAGTGTGAGTAAATACTCCGTTCTTTAATTACGCCAACTGACTGAAAGACCCACCGACACACACAGCATGTTTATGTTCATGAAACTAATTCATACGTTGTGTGTGTTCATCGACGCACATCGACGCTTTTACATAGAACAGTTTACGTGCTGAAACAAACCTTTCCTTGTACTATACTGTATATAGGAAGGAGTTTTTTTGGGCGCAGCGGAGGCGTAGGCGTCTTATGGAGGAAGAAATATCGACTGTACGACGATGCAATGCAAAGTGAAGCTGGAGATAATTACGGGAGCCGTTCCCCCCCCCGGGGAGACAAATATGGTGAAAAATGAGAGATAATTGGCATGATAATGCGATTTGCGGTGTGTTACCAGACCGGGAGCTATGGAGTAGATTGGATTGCAGTCCTCCATACATCTGGCCGGACCTCTGAGGCGCCGAGGGCTCGAGCCGGGCGGCCCACGGAGCAGAGGGTAAGCGTGGCTGTGCTTTCAGCCTGACAGGACTGGGATTAAGGAGACAATATTTACTGTTTTCTGGAGTCTAGTCTTTTGTTTCATCAGCAGAAAAATCCCATAAAACTCTTGTTTTCTCCCTCGTCCCATCGATTTGACAACATTTCTTGTTCTTGTTTTGTTTGTTTCGCGTGGTTTTCTATCTTGGCTGCTGGAGAACTTCATCTGCAGGACTACACCGCTGGCTACAGAGAGTACAGATTGTTCTGAGCCAAGAGGAGAACAGTGGACCACGAGAACACCGGTTCTGAACCAGGAACAAGGTGTGTGTGGACCTGGGTTAATAAGATCTCCCTCACCTTAAGGTTCCTTATTTGTTTTGTTGGGTTTTTTTGACCAATTTCTTATTCATTCGATTGTTTTTGAGTCATGCTTTGCTTTCATTTTACCAAGTGAGCCACAAATTGCCAATTATGATTCTTATTGCTGATATAATTTGTTTAAAAAAGTAAATAAAAGAACCCAGGACATTCAGTGATAAAATGTCCATAAATATAACCATAAAGTGATGTAACAGCATCGACAGCGACACCGGCCGGCACCGCGCGCGATCCATCAGGACGACAACGCCGACGACAACGGCGCGCAGCAGATATCCTTGTTACGTCGTTAGCATATTGATGTAGCCGCGATGAGGTTACGGAGGCCCGTGGCGTTTTCCGGAGCAGTTAATATAAGTACTCCAAGCATCACTTTGAAATACAATGACCTTAAGGAAGCACGTTTCCCACCGACTAATGCTCGTGCCCAGAGGAGAACATTTTAAGATTTACAGACAGTGATGACATTGAGAGTTAATTGCTCTTTAAACTGAGGCTGTGTTTGTGTGTGTGTGTCTGTGTATCTGTCTGTGTGTGTGTGGTGTCTGTGTGTGTGTGTGTGTGTGTGTGTGTGTGTGTGTGTATCTGTCTGTGTGTGTGTGTGTGTGTGTGTGTGTGTGTGTGTGTGTGTGTGTGTGTGTGTGTGTGTGTGTGTGTGTGTGTGTGTGTGTGTGTGTGTGTGAAAGTGTGCACATGCTACTGTTTTTGTGCAGGAATGCTCTGTGGTTAATTCAGTCCAATTCTCTCTCTCTAATCTCTCCGTCTCTCTCTCTCTGTCTGTCGTGTGTGCGCATGCGCCGAGCGTGGCGAGTGAGTGCTGCGGCTGATGTGGTTTGAGTGAGCGAAAGATTTTCTAAAACTTTTCTTTATTTCTCCATGTTATAGTATTTAGGTGGTGGGTTAAGTGACTGTGTTGTCGTGGTGACGTGTGATCGGGTGGGGGGGGGTTCGGCGGGTTAGCGTATGAACAGCGCGATCGTGATTTTTTTGAATGAAACGGAGAAAGTAAACTTAATAGTGGAAAGGGGCGTGGTCAGTAATGAAAGGGGCGTGGTTATTAATGACACGTTCGTGGCGGTGCTGCCGCTGGCGACTCCGTCCAAGCGGGTCACGTGTCTAACGTACCGCCGTTCATCGCGGATGAGACCGTAGAGCGCGAGCAAGATTGCGTCTCCAATGAGGAAAGTGTTGAAACACGTCGTCTCCCATAGACGACAGGTGTACATGATCACCAAACAAAATGAAGACATAAGTCTTTCATTTAATATTAAACACGGTGAATTCAATTATTTAATTTATGCAACCTCCCAGGCCATGAAATGCTTTAGTTGTGGGAAGGAGGGGGCCACCAGATCAGAGCGTGTCCTGATAAAGTGAACAAAGAAGGGCAAGATGGCCGACACAGACCAGCTGAACACCGGGCAGCTGAGAGCGTTACAAGGTGGACACAGAGAAGGACAGGCCAGGAGTTACAGAGGATACTGTTGAAGTGGACGACCAAAGTGGTGTGGTAGTGGATGGCACTGGAAAAATGACTGAAGTAGTTAGTGAGCAGGTGGAAGAGGAACGTGTGGAGGTGGCTGCGGAGGCTGCCAGTGATGACATGGACATGGCAGAGGACGAAAAACACTTTAACGTTCCTAAAAAAAAAGAAAAACGTCCACGGGGAGTAATGGCTCACAGTCAAGTAAAAGCGCAACCCGTCAGGCAAAAAGGAATGAGCCGAATAGAAAGACAACAGAACAACCAGACTCTGATAGTTCAGATAACTCCCTAACAGACAGTGATGGGGACATGTCTGATGCTAAGACTGCAGCCAAGACAGGCAAGACAAGACAGGCTTATAGCACCAGTAAAATAAAACAGTTCCTCCAAAAAACAAAGAATATGAAGGGTGTTAATGTAGAAGATCACTTCTCAGATAAAGGGTTGTTCGTTGAGTCTACGAGACTCCACAGAAGGAAGTGATCTTTTACGGACAAGAAGTGTACCGTCTAAGGAAAATAGTTCAGAAGATCAGTGAAAAAGGGACAAACTACAGCGACGGAAATGAAACAAATTAATTTCTATTTTAATCTCTTATTGTGTTTGCTGCTTTTTATCAATTGCTCTATGAATGATTTTAAAATTAGCACTTTAAATCTTAATGGGGCAAGAGATATTAGCAGAAGAACACAGTTTGAGCTTTTAAAATTGAAAAAAATAGATGTTGCATTTTTACAGGAAACACACAGTGATGCTTTTAACATGATTGACAGGCAGAGAGGATGGGAAGGGGAGGTGATCCTCAGTCACATGAGCTCTACTACCGCTGGGGTCGGGATCCTCTTCTCCAGAACATTTACACCCATCTCTGTTGAGGTACAACATGTGGTAGAAGGCCGGGCTTTGGTGGTGAAAGCCAAGTTCCAGAAGTGCAATATGGTTTTTATTAACAACCAACTAGAGGCCCTGAAAGAGTACAGTTTTTAAGTGTCATGAACACTGTTTTTAGCACTTTTAATCCAGATGATTTTTTCTTTTTTGGAGGGGATTTTAACTGCACTGAAAACCACATCCTCGATAGAAATCATTTAGAACCGCATAACGCATCCCAAACTGCGCTGAGGCAGTTAATACAACGACATGAGTTAGTGGACGTCTGGAGAAGAAAGAACGTTAACGCAAGACAATATGCATGGACTCATGTAAGAGACAATGGGATCTCATCTGCACGTTTGGATAGGTTTTATTGTCTTAAACATCATTTTAACTTTTTTAAAACATGTAAAATGATGCCGGTTGGTTTTAGTGATCACTGTCTTGTGGTTTGTAGTGTTTTAATAGCCAACAGTAAGCACAAGAGTGCTTTCTGGCATTTTAACAGTGCATTATTGCTAGATGCAAATTTTAGAGATGTTTTTATCTGTTTTTGGCAGTATTTTAGATCGCGGAAACAAGATTTTACATCTCTTTGGCAGTGGTGGGACTGTGGCAAAGTTGAAATAAAACAGTTTTGCCAACAGTATACTCTCAATGTCACTCGGGACACTACTAGATCTATTAATGATCTGGAGATTGAAATAGTAGAACTGCAAAGATTAGCCGAGTCTACAGGAAATCGAGGACAGATTGAAGTCCTCAAATAAAAAAAATGCACTTAAAGACCTATTAGGCACCAGAGCCCAAGGAGCCCTGGTCCGATCACGTTTCTTAAATGCAAATGAAATGGATGCACCCTCAAAATTTTTGGGCAGAAAAATGGGCAGAGCAGGCAGATTCACACACTGTGCTCCAATACAGGAGAAGAGTTCGGTGACTCAGGGGCCATCCGCAAATATGCGGAGCAGTTTTATTCCAAGTTGTATAGCACAGAGTATGAAGAAAACACAGATCTAACTAACTGCTATCTCCAAGATCTACCACAGGTGGATAGTGAATCCAATGTTGATTTGGAGAAGCCCCAAATCAACTGATGAGCTATATGCTGCGCTGCAGAGCATAGAAGGAGGTAGAGCCCCAGGTATTGATGGACTACCAGTGGAGTTTTATAAGGCCTTCTGGAATGAGTTGAGTAATGACTTTTTAATGGTTTTTAATGAAAGTTTTAATGCTAAATTATTGCCATTAAGCTGCAGAAGAGCAGTCATAACTTTACTTCCAAAAAAAGGAGACCTACAGAACATAAAAAACTGGCGTCCTGTGTCACTGTTGTGCACGGATTATAAGATTCTAGCCAAAGCTCTGGCGAACAGGATGAGAGACGTGATGGACCAGGTCATCCATAGGGACCAAACCTACTGTGTGCCTGGTAGGTCTATTGTAGACAATGTGTCGTTAATTCGAGATATTTTGGCCGTCTCCAGTTCTTTGAGCTCAGATACTGGTCTTATTTCTAAAGACCAGGAAAAGGCATTTGACCGGGTTGAACATCCATACCTTTGGAAAACATTAGAGGCTTTTGGTTTCCGCCCAGGTTTCATTGCTATAATCAAAGTTTTGTACCAGGACATTGAGAGTTTACTGAAGATCAATGGAGGGCTCAGTACCCCATTTAGGATCAACAGATCGGTACGGCAGGGCTGCCCCCTCTCTGGCATGTTGTACGCAATATCTATTGAACCAATGCTGCACCAGCTACGTTTGCATATTGAAGGGATGGTTGTACCCGATTTTAATGAAAGACAAGTTGTATCTGCGTATGCGGATGATCTTATAGTGATAGTAAAAAACCAGAAAGATGTTGACAAATTAAAAGACATCGTGGCAAAATATCAGCGGCAAAAGTCAACTGGAAAAAAAGCGAGTCCCTAGCAGTAGGTGAATGGAAGAACGGTCTTCCTGTTTTGCCCGGTGGTTTGAGCTGGAAGAGAAGTGGCTTGAAATATTTGTGAGTGCACCTGGGAGATGAAATAACCATAAAAAAGAACTGGGATGGGTTGATGGAAAAGGTTAAAGGCAGGTTGGGGAGTTGGAAGTGGATCCTCCCACAGTTATCGTACAGAGGGAGAACACTGATTGCCAACAACTTAGTAGCCTCCACTCTCTGGCACCGCCTTATGTGCATGGAGCCACCTGCAGGACTACTAGGGCATCTGCAAGCTATAATCGTAGATTTTTTTGGGATAAGCTGCATTGGGTGCCACGAAGTATACTTTTCCTGCCAAAGGAGGAAGGAGGGCAAGGCCTTGTCCACCTGGCCAGCAGGACAGCTACTTTCCGGCTCCAGTTTGTCCAGAGATACCTGACAGGACCCATGGACCTCGTATGGAGAGGAGTGGCAAGTGCTATTCTAAGAAGGACAACTGGCCTGGGCCTGGACACATCGCTGTTTTTAATGGATTTTAATGCTTTTAAACTCTGTGGACTACCCCCTTTTTATCAAGGAGTTTTTAAAGCATTGAACTGTTTTCACTGGACCAAAGTTGAACCTTCCATCTCACTGTTCTGGCTTTTAAAAGAACCGCTGATCCACGGAGCTCGTCTGAAGATTGTGCAGGGGTCAATCAAAGATTGCAGGATAAGAACATTGTAACTTTAAAACAATTAGTGGACATTGCAGGACCTGAACTCTGTGAGGTTGAGGTCCTAGCCTCTTTTCTTGATCAAAAATCAATTAGGCAAATAGAAAAATATGTGAAATTGCTGTGCAAAAAATTAACCAAAGAAGAGTTGGTGTTGTTGCAGGATTACCTTTGTAAAATAGAAATTCCTGACAGGAATGATCCTTTCCCTGAAGATGTTTTTAATCTCAGACTGGAGGGTATATCTGGGCTTTTGACAACAATGAACAAAACAACAGACCTAAACTTATATACAGCAAATGGCAAAACATTTTACAAATGCTGTGTTAAAGGTCTAAACAAAAAGAAATTGAATGAAAGAACAGACACTGTTTGGAGACGGAAGTTAGGGGTAGCGGATGAAGTGAAACCAGTGTGGAGGCTCCTGTATAAGCTTCCACTCAACAAGAGGTCAGGTGACTCGGGGCAATTGCTGTCAATTCTTTTATTTCAGTTATTAATCAATCTGTTGAAAAAAAAGTGCCCTTTCTATGATGTCACAGAATCCATATTTCATTGCTTTACAGAATGTCTAAGACTAAACCCTCTTTTTCATAAATTAGGATCGATATTTGAAGGGTTTAATGAGATTTTCTCTAAAACTGCTTTTATATTTGGTGCAGGTTACAGGAAGGTGAACCCAACAAAGTGGACGTTGCTAAACTTTATTGTTGGGGAAGCAAAAATGGCAATTTATAAAAGCAGGAAGAATAGAATAGAGAATAGTCCAAATCAAGAAGCCGTCCCAATATTTATTGCACTAATTAAAGCTAGAATATGGGTTGAGTTCAGATTTTATAAGGCAATGAAAAACCTGACAGAGTTCACCCAACAGTGGTGCTACAACAACAACTTATGTATGGTTATTGATGACACTTTGACCTTTAGCAGATGTATTGCTTGAAAGTCCATTATATGTTGTGTGTTATGTTTTGTGCGTCATTCATTGGACTAATAATTGTATTTTTACTTTTAGTTTAATTCCGTTTCATTTCCTTATTTTATTTTATTTCATTTATTTATTGTTTATTATTTCATTTATTGATTTATTTATGGAAATATTTGTTGGCCTATATATTTTTTACCAAAAATGATGTGTTGTAAATAAAGTGGTTTTTTTCTGAATTTCATGATTGGCCAAGGAAAGATGGCAATCTACCTGAGTGGGAAAAGGAAAATTCCTCGAGTATCGAGGCACATTTGTGGTTCACCTGTCTCTCTCTCCGTCTCTCTCTGTCTCTCTCTCTCTCTCCGTCTCTCTCTCTGTCTCTCTCTCTCTCTCCGTCTCTCTCTCTCTCTCTCTGTCTCTCTCTCTCTCTCTCTCCATCTCTCTCTCTCTCTCTCTCTCTCTCTCTCTCTCTCTCGCTCTCTCTCTCTCTCTCTCTCTCTCTCTTTGTGTCTAATCACTTCAGACCCGGAGGTCGACCACTCAGAACGTCAATGTGCAGCCGTGGTCATGTGACCCTTTTCATCCTTTTCCGAACGACCGTAGCTTCACGTAAAAGCTGAAATAGTTCAACAATTTTTCTAACAGGCTCCTCTGTTGTCTAAATGGCTTTCTGGTTTCCCTCAAAGATCAAATTCATCCGTTGGGGAGTTTGAGTACCTTTTTAAAACTCCAACAGTAGGGCCCCGTGGAACCATCTAGAACCTTCCAGAGAGGGGACACGGTGAACGGTGACAGGTAATAATAACTCATCGCTGCTTTAAATGTTTTAATTTACATTTTAAATAAACAAGTTCCTTCATGAGGTAGCGATGCTCGCGGCGTCTGTACCATAGCATAATGCATTATGTGGCGGGAACAAGTTATCTTTATTATTTTATTAATGTGCGACGTATCGACTGCAACTTTATTCTTCTAATCAGCCCCCTGCCTCGCATTCACACTGCGGAGTCACATCACTCTAATTTACATAATCACTCTTGCTAAATATATTTATTGGCAACCTAATTATTTTAATCTTATTTGGTTAGATTACTGTGTCTAACAGGGATATACAGTGTGTGTGTGTGTGTGTGCGTGCGTGTGTGCGTGTGTGTGTGTGTGTGTGTATGTGTGTGTGTGTGTGTGCGTGCGTGTGTGCATGCATTTATGCATGTGTGTGCGTGTGCGTGTGTTGCTGCAGTACGGCCCCATAAGTGGCTGCTAAAAGTGAGTTTATTACACTTTAAAAGGCAGATTTTTCTGTCACTTTTATGCTGTTGTAATGTTTCTACGATCCCTGCCTGTCAGGAATTGTCTCGTCAAATGTATTCAAGCTGTACGAGGAAAAGGGGGGTTCTGCCTGTCACAGGATTATGACACTTTTATTCCCCTTAAGATTTGAACGTGCGTTGTCATCTAATGTATATTTTTTATTGGGATACGGATGTGTGCTGCCGCCTGGGACGAGACACGTGGGTTACATCACGTCCTCCATGTCAGGGAAACAAAGCGAGTACAGATCCTTTCACACAGATGGAGGATTCTGAAATGAAAACCTGTTCTCCCAAGAGAACCCCGTTAAACCAGCACATTATGACACAGTAGTCACGTCACAGTGTATTAATATATATATTATATACATCTATATATATAGAGAGATAGATACTGTATATGATTTGTTCATACTCAGGCTACTCACTGACTTACACTCTTAATTATTCATAACAGTTTAACCGAGGACAAGCATTTTAGTCATATTCCACCCGTTGAAGAGGTTTTAACTGATGGAAGTTGAGAAATTCTATTTTTTTCGTGGAACAGCCAAGCCAGCCAATATTTCCAGCATGACGGGCTGTGTTCCCAGCGGCGGCCATGTTCCCATCGCATTAGGAACCAGCAGCGGCTCAGTCTGCTCCCCGCCTGCAACCCTTCCTGTTTCCCGTCCTGTCACTTCCAGAGCGGAGCCCATTAGAACCCATTGGGTTCCCAGTCGCTGATGTGTGATGGAAGGCTAAGACCCGACCCGCTCATAGCCCTGCCTCCCCCTCCCTCCTCCCCCTCCTCCCCCTCCCCCCTCCCCTCCCCTCCCTCCTCCTCCTCCCTCTTCCTCCTCCTCCTCCTCTCCTCTCTCCTCCCTCCATTATCTCCTCCTCCTCCTCCATCATCTCCTCCCCCTCCCTCTCCCCCTCCCCCTCCCTCCTCCCCCTCCCCCTCCCTCCTCCTCCCTTTTCCTCCTCCTCCTCCTCCTCTTCCTCCTCCTCCTCTTCCTCCTCCTCCTCCTCCTCCTCCATCATCTCCTCCTCCTCCTCCATCATCTCCTCCCCTCCCTCCTCCCCTCCCCCTCCCCTCCCTCCTCCTACTCCCTCTTCCTCCCTCCTCCTCTTCCTCCTCTCCCTCTCCTCCCTCCTCCTCCTCCTCCTCCTCTCCCTCTCCTCCCTCCTCCTCCTCCTCCTCTCCCTCTCCTCCTTCCTCCTTCTCCTCCTCCTCCTCCTCCTCGGTGCTCCCGGGTCCTACCCCCCTGAACAGTCTACTGTATTCCATCGAACCCGGAGAGGTCTCTGGCCACGATTAGAGCATCCGAGCGGCGAGCGGCTAATTCTCTGCTCTGCGTCTGTCAAGAGAGATGATGAGCAGGGAAGAGAAACATCCTCTCTCTCTCTCTCTCCCCCTCTCTCTCTCTATCTCTCTCTCCCCTCCTTCCCATCTGACGAGTCGCTGTCAAAATAATACTCTCACTCCTCCTCCACCACCACCCACCCTGTGTTTTGGACGGGGTTTACACAGGGGGATTTATCACCTGACCCGCTCACACTGCATAATTCATAGAGGAGAGGGAGAGGCAGAGAGAGAGCGAGAGAGCTAGAGAGAGAGATGGAGAGAGACGGAGAGAGAGAGAGAGAGAAATCAGAATCCACACAGCGAGTGCTTTGCGCTACAACAGAGTGATATCCGAGAGCCGCTCTTGTTTGAGCTCAGCTCAGCTTCGGGTAACAGAAGATCAGAAAGCGGGTGCATTGGCCTCGCCCGGCCGTCTCATTTATCGCCGACGGTTCTGCCAATGTGGCAAAAAAAAAAACGGCAAAATAATAACAGCCGGAGACTGTGTGCAGGGTTTCGCTGAAATATCGGCCCGCAAAACACAACAGCAGCGATGGCAACGTGACGCCACCGAGTTCAAGCCCGCGAGTCACGAGGAAAAACGAACGAACTTGTTAGCGGGGGCTTCAAAGCGCCGTGTTATTCCATCGCTTTGATAACGACTTGAATTGTTGCACCGGGATGAGGGGGAGAGAAGCGCTGTGGTCCTCGCTGACGCCTGTACGCTGCTTTGATGCTCCGCGCCGCAGCTTTTAAGCGGTCGGTTCGGTCACCTTCAACAAATACAGCCTTCGATGTCTCCATCCCGCTGCTATCGCGCTAGCGTTCCGTTCGCTGTAGAACATTTCCCGAGCGTTTCAAAAACTGCGTTTTTTATAGAACGTCCACCGAGTGAACCCTGGATTTCTGGAATGTTCTGTCGAAGCCTTTTTCCGCAGACGACTCTTAGGATTCTAGCATGTTCTATGGGCCCTTTTTCCCCCCCGGTGACGATGCCATTCTGCACGCGCCGTTCCATAAAATATTCATGAGAGTGACAATTGTCGCGGACCTCCGCTAAACGTCCACCACACGCTAACTAGTGCTGAGATTAACCCGACCGCTCTGGAAAACGCCGCTCTGAATCGGATTCTTTAAGTACAGGAAGATTTATTCTGCAGAGTAGGAGTACAAGAGCATCCACAAAGTGTGTACAATCAATCTCAATCGCTCTCGCCGAGCTACTCTCGTGGGGGGGGGTCACTTTATTCCTGTACATCGGGTTGTTCTGAGACACACGGGAGAATAAAACCGCGACATAAAACGCACTCCATTCTCACCCCGGCCTTCTTGGGAACCAGCTGGGATCCTGGTCTCTCCGTGACGCACAGAGAGTTCCAGACCGTCGACACGTTCTCAGAATCAAACTGATGACGTATATTTGAATCACCACACTTTCATCTCACCCTAGAATTCTCGACTGCTGTTCTATAGAACCTACAATCCTAGCATGTTTTACTACAATCCTACATCTTCTCAGACTACATCCCATGTGTTCTACCTACAATCTAGCATGTTTATAGACCCTACAATCCTAGCATGTTGTATAGACCCTACAATCCTAGCATGTTGTATAGACCCTACAATCCTAGCATGTTGTATAGACCCTACAATCCTAGCATGTTGTATAGACCCTACAATCCTAGCATGTTCTATAGACCCTACAATCCTAGCATGTTGTATAGACCCTACAATCCTAGCATGTTCTATAGACCCTACAATCCTAGCATGTTCTATAGACCCTACAATCCTAGCATGTTGTATAGACCCTACAATCCTAGCATGTTGTATAGACCCTACAATCCTAGCATGTTGTATAGACCCTACAATCCTAGCATGTTGTATAGACCCTACAATCCTAGCATGTTGTATAGACCCTACAATCCTAGCATGTTGTATAGACCCTACAATCCTAGCATGTTGTATAGACCCTACAATCCTAGCATGTTGTATAGACCCTACAATCCTAGCATGTTGTATAGACCCTACAACCCTAGCATGTTGTATAGACCCTACAATCCTAGCATGTTGTATAGACCTACAACCCTAGCATGTGTATAGACCCTACAATCCTAGCATGTTCTATAGACCCTACAATCCTAGCATGTTGTATAGACCCTACAATCCTAGCATGTTGTATAGACCCTACAATCCTAGCATGTTGTATAGACCCTACAATCCTAGCATGTTGTATAGACCCTACAATCCTAGCATGTTCTATAGACCCTACAATCCTAGCATGTTGTATAGACCCTACAATCCTAGCATGTTCTATAGACCCTACAATTCTAGCATGTTGTATAGACCCTACAATCCTAGCATGTTCTGTCGACCCTACAATCCTAGCAGGTGCTATAAACCCTAAAAGTCTACCATGTTCTTCAGACCCTCAAATTCCGGCACGTTCTATAGAACTCACCCTAACCAGTGAACCCGGAATCGGGGTGGGTTCCGTCATCCATCATTCACAGCCAGCCGCTGTTATCACGTCTTTAATGAT